>VYZW01019916.1:74044-91209 GCA_013401315.1 Balaeniceps rex
CCGTTGACCACTACCCTCTGGATGTGATCATCCAACCAGTTCCTTATCCACTGAACAGTCCACCCATCAAATCCATACCTCTCCAATTTAGAGAGAAGGATGTTGTGGGGGACCATGTCAAAGGCCTTACAGAAGTCCAGATAGGTGACATCCATAGCTCTTCCCTTGTCCACTGATGTAGTCACTCCATCGTAGAAGGCCATTAGGTTGGTCAGGCAGGACTTGCCCTTGGTGAAGTCACGCTGGCTGTCTCGAATCACCTCCTTGTCCTCCANTGGCTGTCTCAAATCATATCCCCGTCCTCCATGTGCCTTAGCATAGCTTCTAGGAAGATCTGTTCCATGATCTTCCCAGGCCCAGACGTGAGGCTGACAGGTTGATAGTTCCCAGGGTCCTCCTTTCTACCCTTTTTAAACATGGGTGCAATGTTTCCTTTTTTCCAGTCACCGGGGACTTCACCTGATGCCATGACTTTTCAAATCTCATAGAGAGTGGCTTGGCAACTGCATCAGCCAATTCCCTCGGGACTCTGGGATGCATCTCATCAGGTCCCATAGACTTATGTATATTCAGGTTCCTCAGGTGGTCACGAACCTGATCTTCTCTTACAGTGCAAGGGACTTTGCTCCCCCAAGACCCCATCTTGTGGTCCATCCACTCGAGAGGTATGGGAAGAGAGGTTGCCAGTGAAGCCTGAGGCAAAGAAGTTGTTGAGTACCTCAGCCGTCTCCTCATCCATTGTTACCCATTGGCCAGTCCTGCTCATCAGGGGGGTACGCTTTCTTTGACCTTCCTTTTCTGGCTGACGTACCTGTAGAAGCCCTTCTTACTATTCTTTGCATCCCTCACCAAGTTCAGCTCCAGCTGTGCCTTGGCCTTCCTGACCCCATCCCTACACAACCGGGCAGCATCCCTATATCTTCCCAGGATACCTGCCCCTGCTTCCACTGCCTGTGCATTTTCTTCTTGCCCTTTAGTTTGAGCAGAAGGTCTCGACTCATCGATGCCAGTCTCTTCCCTTCCTTTCCTAATTTCTTACACCTGGGTATCAAGAGCTCTTGCGCTCTATGGAAAGTGTCCTTAAAGATCTGCCAGCTCTGTTTTGCTCTCTTGTCCCTGAGGGCAGTTTTCCAGGAGGTCCTATTGACTAACTCCTTGAAGAGCTGGAATTTTGCTTTCCTAAAATTCAGGGTCCTGACTTTACTCTTCACCTGACCCATATCCCTCAGGACTGCGAACTCCACCAGTGCATGATTGGAGGCAGCCCAGGCTGCCTCCAATCTTGACATCACCGATTAGCTTACTTGCATTGGTGACCAACAGGTCCAGTATGGCATCCCCTCTGTCTATTGCCTGGCTTCAGAAGTTATCCTCAGTGCATTCCAGGAGTGTCCTGGATTGCCTATAGCTTGCTGTGCTACTTTTCCAGCAGATGTCGGGGTGGTTGAAGTCCCCCAGCAGGACAAGAGCCTGCGAGCATGATGCCTCCTGTAGCTGGAGGAAGAAGGCTTCATCAATAGGCTCCCCTTGATCGGGCAGCCTGTAGTAGACACCACCCACAAGGCTCCCTTTGTTGCCTCGGTGTCTGATTCTTACCCATAAGCTTTCAACCTGCTCGTGGCTATTCTTCAGAGACAGCTCTTCACACTCCATCCATTTCTTGATGTAGAGGGCAAAGCCTCCGCCCCTTCTTCCTCGCCTGTCCCTGTCCTGTAGCCATCAAAGCCACACCCCAGTCATGGGATTCTTCGCACCAAGTCTCAGTAATGGCAACTAGGTTGTAGCTTTCTAGCAGCACAGTGGTTTCCAGCTCCTCCCGTTTGTTGCCCATGCTGCGTGTGTTGCTGTAGAGGCAATTCAGCTGGGCTGTTGGCCGTGTCACCACCTTAGAGGAACACCCCTTAATTCCTTTGAGGTATTTCACTGATGTTTCCCTGTTGGCTCCTATTGCCTCAGGAGCCCCTGGCTCATCTCTGTAAGACTTCAAGTGTGCTGCAGTGTAGCCAGCACGTCTCAGAGCAACAAGCTGAGGGCCCTCGCTAGCACCCCATCCCTCTAACCTTGGTGTGTCGTCACACAGCTTGTCACAGGCAAGCCTGATATTATCCCCCTCCCCCTTCAAGTCTAGTTTAAAGCTCTGTCACTGAGCCCTGCTAGCTTGTGAGCAAAGACCCTCTTTCCCCTTTGAGAAAGGTGAATCCCATCTGATGCCAGCAGGCTTGGTGCTGTGTAGGCCATCCCATTATCGAAAAACCTGAAATTGTGGTGGTGACACCAGCCACGGAGCTGAAATAACCTGTGCTCCAGATTCCCTTACCAACTGTCCCAAGGCCCTGAAGTCTCTTTTGATTGCCCTTGGGCTATGTGTTGTGGCTTCATTACCACCCACATGGAAGAGCAGTAATGGGTAATAGTCCGAGGGCCGTACCAGGCTAGGAAGTTTCCTTAACCCAGGCCCCAGTGAGGCAGCAGACTTCCCTAAGAGGAGGGTCTGTCCGGCATGTTGGACCCTCTGTTCCCCTCAGAAGGGAGTCACCTACAACTACAACCCGTCTTTTCTTCCTCATGGAGGTGGTTGTGATACGGGGGGTAGGCCTTTCTGACCTTGGCAACACCTCTGGTGTAGATGGACCATCGTGCACATCATCCATTGACTGGCCTTCCACATCCAGAGCCTCATACCTGTTGTACAGAGGCACCTGGGAAGGCGATGTGGGCAAGGTTCACCTGCTGCCCCGAGCATGGGCTTGCCTCCATTCACTCCTTTCGTTTAAGCTACTGCCTTCAGCCTGGCAGGGAGAGGATACAGGATCCCCCTGAACTTGTGTTTTTTCTGGTGGCTGTTCCTGTTTCTGTCTCAGGGAGGGCACAGCATGGTTCCACCAGCCTATCTCTTTCTCAGACTCCCTGCTGCTCCTTAACCTTTCTACTTCCTCCTGTAGCTCTGCCACCAAGCTGAGCAGATTGTACACCTGGTCACACCTCACACAGCTGTTCTCACTACTGCCGTCTGTTACCAGTGAAAGGCTCTGGCACACCCTGCAGCCTGAGACCTGTGTGGCTGCATGTTTTTGTGGGAGCTCTGTCTGGGTTGCCACATCCATTCTGGTGAGTGCAGAGGACATGGCTTTCCACTGGGTGGATACCATAGCTAAGCTTCTTCTGAGAGGGTGATGACTGCCAATTGAACTCACCTCTTGAGCTGGTAGGGTGACTATGCCCTTCTGTGTGAACTGCCATGCCCTGCCGTGCCCTGTTTGCCTGTGCCTTGCTGCTTAGCGAGCCTTACTTCCAGCCTCCGGCTGCCAGCCCTGTGTGTGCCTCTAATAGTTGGCGTTTTCTGGCTATGAAGGTAAGAAAGGAGCTATGTGAAGAATTGCATGGTCTGTAGCTGGGAGTTCTGTCCCTTGAATCTTGGAAGCTGTTAGATGCAAGTAGAATATAGCCCTCTAATGAGAACTGCTCTGTAGGTGTGGAAAACTTACAGTTGTGAATTGTATATACATTTTTTTAATTTCAGTTTTTCTTAGGATTCCTTTCCTGAGCTTTTAGAAGCTGTAGTTGTAGGGATTACTTCACTTGGTGTTTACAACCCTGGCTCAAACCAGCTTCATACCACCTGCTTGGCACCAGAATGGGGGTTGCAGCAGCAGGAGCACATGCTTGCCCTGTGGGCCAGCACTGGCCATCCCCTCCTGCCCAGGACTCCAGACCCTGGTGTTCCCAACGGGCTCACATTTTGAAAGTAGTAAAAACAGTGATAGTGACATATGGTAGGTTTAAATGTTAATTGGATTCAAATGAAGTTTTTTGGTTAACAAGTTTAAAATAAATATTAAAACAAAAATTAGACTTTAAAATAAATACTTTTTTTTTTTTCCCCTCATAACCATGTTTGTTGTAGTGAAATGTGAAGTATTTCCATCCTGTAAACAAATTGGAACACATTTAGGCTTTGCTTAATTTGTTGTGACCTGTATTTATAATAGGAGAAAGCTGGGCTTCTTTTAAAGTCTGACTAAAGGCTGTTCTGGGCTGAAAACTGCTGAAGTGGATTTGTATAAAATCCGGTTCTCATGTGTACAATTAATTAAAATGCAATGCAACTACGACCAGCCTGTAAAGAAACACATGGGATGCTTGTGAGGAAATAACTGTGATTTAAGCTGAGGCTAAGATGATGGATGCTTTGTGTCTGAGGACGTAAACTCTCTTGCAAAACAGCACGTCTTTTGAGGATGTATGTATGTGCCTTCAGATACATCTTGGAAGTTTGGGTGCTGGTTTTTTGCTGTGAGCTGCAGCGTAATTAGTGTAGCCAGGTGGAGCAGGTTAGCAGGGCTGGTCACGCAGGTGAGCCTGGTGGTGGTTCGGAGAACTTGCCTGCCAGATGGGTGGGACCTGGGACACCCTCAGTAGGTAAGCGGTGAGCCCGCTGCAGGGGTGGAAATGCTTCACCCTGAACCTGTAGTCCACAGGTTTCTGTGTATCTCAAGGGGCTTGATCCAGGTACCTGTGAAATAATTTGGAGTTACATGTCTGTAATCTGGAGTTACATATCTGATGTAGGTCAGATTTTTGGGCTTGCCTATCATGGGACCTACAGCTTCAGGTGGGTTTTCAGAGGTCTGCCCCCCGTCTCTGTGGCAGGGGGGCTCTGCAGGGCCAGCAAGCCCTGCCTGCAGCACCGCAGCGTGTCGTAGTTTGCTGTAGGTATATGCTAGCAGCAAATGACTGTGTGGTTCCTACTGTGCATGAGGGGGGTGGCAATGACAGATCTGCTTCTTGGCAGAGTTCCTCTAACTGGTTGGGTGCTTTAGGGAAGGGAGGACGCAGTGTATCGTAGGAGTCTCCTGTCCATAGGAAGCCTACTGCTTGAAGGCTACAGCTGGACAGGGGAAGAATCACCATCGTTCCCAGGAGCAGCCCTGGGTTGGGGTGTGAGCCCTCGCCACCCCATGGACGGCGCTGGTTTGGATGGTCGGGAGGCCAGGCGTCGACGTGGGTGCCTTCCACTAACATTAGCTGCCAGTTTAAATAGGGGTCAACCCGTGGCTTACACCCCTGGGTCAGTCACAACCCATTCTTCCAGCATTACTCCTAGGCTCTCCTGGACTATGCTGCAAATGCTGTCAACAAAAATCTCGAAGCTGCCGAAATTACAAGCAAAAGCATGTGCTGAAGTAGTGTCTTTTATTCAGTCGCTGGTGTTGGTTGCTGTTGCATTTCTGTGATTGCCGTTCATTTTAATATCTATACGTTAATGGTTGCAAAAAAAGTTGCTATAAATATAGGAGATCATGTTAAGCAGTCACAGAAGGGTAAATATCCTGAATAGCTGCGAGTTGGAAGTGTGTGTGCCACTTTCAGAAGTTACTCCTCCTGAACTGTTGCCACGAACAGAGGAACACATGTCAGTGTCTCTCTGTAATATTTAAAGTGTATTTTTGTTTCCAAAATGTGTTTTGCCTTCCATTAATGGGCTTTTGTGTTCTCCCTGCTAATTAAATGTATGTACTTCTCTATCCTTTTGATCCTAAAATGAAGCTTGTACTGGGGAATATGCTGGTTTTACGGTTCGCTTCTGAAAAGATCAAAATACTGTTCAGAAAACCTGCAGCGTTTGTGGGTTGGGTGTTTTGGGGTTTTTTAGTGTGGGGTTTTTTTTTGGCATCGTACTCTGTGCTGTATTTTGCTTCTTTATTAGCAAATTTATGGAAAAAGTTGTTTTATTGTTCATTAGAAGTACAAAGACCTTAACGTCTGTTCATTTTGTAACCTTTGACTTTCAGCACAGTCACTGGGAGGATGAGGTGGTTAATGTTAAAGGAAGATGTCCTTTATTTAAAATGCTAATTAGCCTTTGAAACAAAGTAGACTTTAACCAAAACAAAAATCTTTCCAGAAGTTTCGGATGAGCTTACCACTCCCCCAAGCCCCCGTCTTCCTCCCCTTGGACTTTCCCTGTCGTCTCTCACCATCTCTTCCTGCTCCGGTCCTCAGAACCCTCTGGTGTGTGCAATGCCCTAGTGCTCAGCAGAAACCACAGGGCAAAACCCCCATCCCCTTTCTTTCACAGATAAATACAGAAAGTCTGAGGTGTGTGCTGAAATGGAGACACGCATACTGGTGTGCCTTTTCTTTTTTCTCCTTTTTCACGAAGAAAGGAGGTCTATAAGAAGACCTAACAATGCCCTTACTGTTCTGTCAGAAACTGCCTGGCTACATCTTGTTTTATTTGGCCCTCACTGAATGGCAGTTTCATTTACGTTTTGGGTGTTTAGCAGATATTTTATCTTTGTCAAACTTCACTTTTAACATTTGTTTAGATTACTTGTCACAACACTTTCAATTTTTTTCAAACTCTTAAGATTTCAGTCAGCTTGATGTTGCTTAGAAGTGGTTTCTAGTATTTTTGAACTTGCTTCTTACATGTTGTCCCTTTTTGAGCCATCCCAGTTAAGTTGATTGATTTATAGTTTCTTTTTCCCACTTTCCCTTTGCTGATGGTGCAGCAGTTCTTTTGAGCCTCCGACTCCACTGGTGGTGGGGTGTCTCCTAAATCCCATGAATAATAAAGAAAAAGATTATAGTGACATTTGTAAAAACCTGAACGCATCCATTTTACTCCATCTCATCTAGTACATAAGACAAAACCACGCTGCCCACGTTGAAAAGCTGTGTTGAGATCAGGAACACCCTTCCCCGCTGTTCTGTCTGATAGGTGATGGTATTTGCTTTTCGTACCTATGAGGAGATCCTGCAGATGTTCGGGAGTGCTTATCTGAGCCATCGGTCCCTGAAAGCACCAGGAGTCCTGGGTTAAGGGTTCCTTTGCCAGATGCTGTCAGGTCCGTGGTATCTCTTTGATATTTGTGAGCGTCAGATCACAAGTGAGTACGAGCTGGGCCTTGGATACAGGCCTGGTTCCGTTTCTTGCCTGCCCGTGCGACATCATCTTTGCATTGAATTTATTTGGAAGGACCTGCAGTAAGAGATGAGGAGGATACCGCTGAGGCTTCCCAGCTCTCCATCAGCAGCTGTTGCTGTTGATTTAATTCCTCCTTCAGCGTGAATCTCAAGCAATGACCAGACTCTTACCATTTCTGCTATGCCTTTTGACTCTATATAGATGGAACTGAATGGGAGAATGTAATTTTAAAACAGACTGGGGAAACTTGAAGTATGATGCTCACGCTGTGTTGCTAAAAAATGAAAATAAAAAAATTCTCCTGTGTAGCTGTTTCTTGCTCAGGTGTTCTGTCACAGCTGATTTCAAAGGGATGATTTGCTTTCGCTAGTCTTATTTGCAGCAATAATGTTTGGAGGATTGGCATCATCCAAATCTATTTAAACTGATACTCTTTTGTGAAAATTTTTTAAATTTGGAAGTTACATTTCTGAGCTGCAGAGGCTTTGGTTTGGCAAAAGGCAGTTTACCAAAAGTAATGCGATTGCTGAAATAATTTAGTCTAATACTTGTCCATGCTCTATTCATTTCCATGCTTGAGCTGACTTGTAAATGAAGACATATGGACATGGACAGTGTGAATAAATTAACAAAAATTGCAAATGTTCAACCTTCTCCAAAAATCCTGGAGACAGCCCGCAGACTTCAGCCAGCATGGATTAATCACAAGTGACCCTAAAGCCAACCAGAGGTCAAATGATGAGGCAGACTGCCCGAGAGCTGCTGTCCCTGCCTGCCTGGAGCTTCTCCCTTAGCTGCTTGCTGTGGACCAGTTGAGAGGATGGCAAGCAGACTGGTAATGGCTTGGTATTTACAGAGCCTAAGTGTTCACATGAAGATGCAAATACAGTTTTTTGGGCAGCTTGGGTCCATGTTATTCCCCTTCTGCCTTCATTTGGCAATTGGCATTGTGTTTGGGGAGTGAATGGAGTCCTCTCGGTAGTGTTTATCTGTCCACTGCTATTATTAATTGATGTAATTGTTTCTTTACTAATATTTACCTAGGGTTTTAACATGGAATTGACTACACAGATAATTCTAGTGCAATCTTAGAAGAAAGTCAATGCCTTAATTAGAGAAATGACTTGCTACTCTTGACTTGTTATTCATGAATCGATTTTTTTTTTTTTTTCCCCCCCTGCCCTGAAAAGTGTTTGCCCTGAAATCTGAGGAAGTTGTTAACTAGGTGGGTGACACTCGAAGAAGCATATACTAGCAATTAAGATGGACAAGTAAATCTGACAAAGAAACTAATATTTGTCCTGAAGGAAGCCTGAAACATTTGGGGTGGGGGAGGGAATTTGGAGGCCTTTCTGCCTTCTCCAAGCCTCTTTCTGAAGAGTCACTGTAGTATACTGTGTTGAGAAAAACAGAGCAGCAGGAACTCTTGAAGAAGGTGAGTTACATCCACTTAACTTTTCTTTTACTATGCTACACTCGGTCCTATAGCTACACAGGATCATCCAGGGAAAATGAGAGAGTTATTTAAAAGCATAGCAGAATGTTATTTTAAGCAGCACACTGGTGATGTTGAAACTCGGTGCCTCTCAGTTCTTCTAGGACCAATAATTTTGAGGATGAAAAACATATGGAATATAGATATAGAAGATAGCTGCAATGCTTGGGGTGTTATTTAGCATTATTTGTATTATTCAGGCTAGCAAAAACAAACAAAAAGACCAAGAGAAAATCTCCTGTTACAGGGCATAAGCCATCCAGTAGACGATGGGAGTTGGAAAGAAATTTTATGGGAAAGTTTTTCTGTAATTGCTCTCCTAGAGATTTCTTCATCCGTTCCCTGAAGCATCTGATGCTGGCTGCTGTCAAATGAGAGGTTACTGAACTAAATGGACTATTAATCTGACCCAGTACAGCAATTCCTGTGTTCCTATGTTTACAAGCGGGCTTTGTCTGCTGAGGGTTGTCTCTCTGGAATAAACCCTCCATTGGGGGCTAGGGAAAGGAAATTGTCCAGAAGCTTTTACACTGTTGCTATGTAATTTTGTATGTTGTTTTCAAAAAGTGTGTCCTTTTTTTTTTCCTCCCCTTTTATGTGTATGCATGTTTTAAATTATAAAATTTAGCTTCCTGTTTGATGGATTTGCTATTTAGTAATAGTCAGGACCATTGAGTAACATAATTATTCAGAATTATGTGCTTTTAAAAATTGAGGGACAAAGTAATCTCGGTTGGCTGGTATATGGCTAAATGATGGATTCTGTTCAGAAGGGCGTGAACGGGTGCCTTCGTCACCACTTGCCAGACCTGCTAACATTTCTATTTCTTCTTTAAAAGTGGAGAATTTCTTAAAGGAAAATATATTGTTGTTGTTAATTGGTGTTCGCTATGTTCCCGTGAGCTCAACTTTCTACCTTCGCTCATTTGTAATAGAGAGTTTTCTATTTTGCATGACCTAAGAGGTTCAATGAATAACCTACCTTTGCAGCGAAGTGTGTGAAGCACAGTTGTAATGTCAAGGAATTGTGTGCCTTGGGTTTGCTGTGTAAATCTTAAATTGGATTTCCTTTATTTTTCTAATGCTTGAGAGTGGATGAGACGGTCAAGCTGTTTAATTCAGAACTTTTTAGCACGTCAGACAATATTGCTTCATGTAGATGACTTTCAGTTCTCTTCACTGCTTTAGAAGGTACATTAGAGACATGGGATACAAGTGTGCTTTGTTTCACCCAGAAAAATGTGAACTTCATATAGGGAGAATGTGTTTCATTTCCTTACCATGTGTCAACAACTGGATCCTAAACCTGTGTTTATCAGATGCAGAACTGTTTTTGGAGGATTATCACTAAATCAACTGTAGACTGGAATTTAAGCTCTCGCTATAGCATTTCTCAAATTTTCTTACTATTCTACGTTTAGGCCATTTGGTCTTTTGATGCTTAGTTCAGAGGCTACGTTTTTATGTTCCTCTTTGTAAAGAGAATAAATATTTATTTCTGTTGCAAACCCCTTATACTCTTGTAATATAGACAATACACTTGATTCTTTTTTTTATTAAGGCCCATCATTACTGCTCAAACACATGCAGGAAAAAATTGTCTTAGCTCACACATGGTAAAACCATAGTATAAGCGTATTACTGTGGTTATAAAATGTGTTAAAAGGGAGGAGATCCTGTGGTTTTCTTTAACACATGGACTTCCATTATTATTTTAGGAGTATATCTCTTTATTTGGATAATACACGTTAAGAATTAAAGCACACGTTTTTGCCTGGCAAAACCAGGGTCAGAGTGGTTACATGAATATGAGACCTAGTCCACGTCATAAATGCAGCTATTTATACAGAGGAATGATCTAGAGAGTGCTTTTTCTCAGTCTTCTTCAGTATCTCTTCCATCTCTTGCTATATTAGAGCTCTGCATCATTTTTCTTGGACTATTCCTTTCACGTGTCATTCGGTCAGGTATGTTGCTTGTAATACATCCTCGAATTTCTTAGTATTCCACACAATTTAGTCACTTTTCATTTTAAACAATTATTTTAAGTAGACTGGAGTGTTTTTTCAGACCATTGTCATTGTGAATCTCTGACAGCGCACATGAGCTTCGTATTTGTGAAAACATGGGTCTTCACATCTGTCATCAAATGAAGCAACAGTGACTGTACCCAACATGTTTGTTTTTCCTCCCACTTCTCCCTTCCCCTCTCTTTCAAACTCTGCTATGCAGTGTGGAGTGACCACGGTTTTCCCCAGGTCACAATCCCTGCAGTGATGGACTCCATGTTGGGAACTGGAAAACTTTGTCTTAGAATCCATATGGGCAGAATATCTTCAAGAACCACAGCTTGTATAAAGGAAGTGACAGCCTTTACAGAATTCACTTATTTTGAGAGGTTATTTCCATTAGCTGACATCTTTATTGCATTCTCTTGCTTATGCATCATTTTGAAGACACTTAAATTGCTTTTTTCTGCTTACTTCTGATCTGCTTTAGCATATGGTGCTATGTGAGACCCCATATAATGGACAACTGTCTGAGACCCAGTTGGCACAGACAGCTCTAACTGAGAAGAGGATGTAGTCAGGGTAATGCTGAGGGATGTGCTTGAACCATGTACCTTTCAGCCATCTCTGACTGGACTGTTCTGCTTAGTGATTTTTTGGCCTGATTATAATTACAAAAGTCATAAGTGGATTTTGAATAGCTCTGTCTTACTAGCTAAGATCCTCCTTTTTTCTTTTTTCCCCTGTTGTTTTTTTTTTTCTTGGGGATTAATTGAATTGCTCACCCAATGTGTGCATCTGTTGAAGGAACTTCAGGTGCTGTTAGAAAAGCACTCTCTGTTGTGACATGTCTGCTTTGAACTTCCCAATTCAAAGATATGCTCTACTTGGCTTCTGGTATTTGCATGGTTAAATCAGATTGTCTTATCAGCCTTGGGCACCCAGCTGGGCTTGCCAGCTTCTAGCTTCTCACTCTTTTGTGTCCTTTGCGGTGCATTGGGCTGCTGGATCCTGACTTGTGAAGTGCTGCTGTCCTGAAAATGATAGAATCATAGAATCATTTGGTTGGAAAAGACCTTTAAGATCATCGAGTCCAACCGTACCTGTCCACTACTAAACCATGTCTCTAAGCACCTTGTCTACCCATCTTTTAAATACCTCCAGGGATGGTGACTTGACCACTTCCCTGGGCAGCCTGTTCCAATACTTAACCCTTTCCATGAAGAAATTTTTCCTAATATCCAATCTAAACCTCCCCTGGTGCAACTTGAGGCCATTTCCTCTCATCCTATTGCTTTCTACTTGGGAGAAGAGACCAACACCCACCTCGCTACAACCTCCTTTCAGGTAGTTGTAGAGAGTGGTAAGGTCTCCCCTGAGCCTCCTTTTCTCCAGGCTAAACAACCCCAGGTCCCTCAGCTGCTCCTCATAAGACTTGTTCTCCAGACCCTTCACCAGCTTTGTTGCCCTTCTCTGGACACGCTCCAGTGTCTCAATGTCCTTCTTGTAGTGAGGGGCCCAAAACTGAACACAGGACTCGAGGTGCGGCCTCACCAATGCCAAGTACAGGGGAAGGATGACTTCCCTGGTCCTGCAATCGTGCAGGAAGAGCCTTGATAAGGTCATTCTGCTGCAGCTGGGAAGGGCAATTACGAGGCACGCAACAAAGGTGGTATGGAAAGCGTACTTGCCCCACTGTCTGGCTCTGGATACATTATTATTACACAATAAAAGCAGAGTACCTGGCAGAGTGACTCAGACTGCACCACCTGGTAAGCACAAAGGAGGGATGGGCCACTGTGGCAGAGATGATGCTGTCAGTACCAGGAGATGGGTCTGTGCTGGCTTATACTCAGCAGCGTACCGGGCTTGACTCCTGGCACGTGGGAGGAAGCTGCTGCTGGGAGCTTTGAGAGCGTTACTTCTCTTACTGGTTTACATTTATTGGTATGTGTGGGTTGGAGGTTGCAGAAATGGGCATCCTGTTCCCAAGGCTGAATATCCTTGCTGTTGTTCTGCTCGTGGTGGTTCAGAATTGGTTGGAGGCTTGTTGGAGGAAGCACTGCCTGACTGCACCCTGCCTTTCTGCAGGAGTCGTCTTCTTGGGTACTGTTAGTCAGCCAAGTGTAGCAGCTCCTATGGGATTCCAGATGCTGTTGAGAGCTTTACAACTCACTCGTATCTCATGACATAATTATGAAAATGCTCATTTACTTTCTTGAATGCTTTCAAAATTAATAATTTTAATGTATTACTTAGCCAGCGAAGCTGAAAGACAAGTGATCCTGATGCATTCAGTGGCTAAATACTGCCCTGTTGAGCGTTTGATCCAGGTCAGGGTTCTTCATATTACCTATCTCCATCCCTTACTCCACCATAAATGTGAAGTAATTCAGGCTAGTTTCCCTGTCTGCAGAAGTGGGAAAGTTGTCTTGCATTTACCAGTGGAAAGATGCTTTCAAAAATGGACTTGTTGGGAACGATTGCTGTGATTAATTCACACTCCTGCTTATTCTGCAGGAATACCTTTGTATTGTATCAGAAGTCTTTGTGGACTGACACGTATGACACAAGTCTCCTTGAATTTTGTTGGTGCTTAGGCTCCTGTTAGGTTGCTTTTTGGAAGTGAAATGTAAGGTTGTAGTTCACTTTGGTCTTTCTGATAGTGTAATCCATCTGTCCAGCACCTCTCTCAGAATAATTCTGGGACATAGATCTTCTGAACATGTTAGGATGTGGAAAAGATGTGCTGGTTTTGTGGCTACCGTGATTGATTATTGCACCTCTGTCCTTATGACCTGACTGATAACGTTTTGCAACATTTTCAGATGATTCAGAGGGCGACTCTGAAGGTGCTTACATGTGCAGTGTTATCTCAGCGTATTATTAGAATTTTGCAATTGCTTTATTGGCTCCCTGTTAAGCAAAACATTGACAATAAAAATGCTATTTTTGTTCTGCAATCCACTCTACGGGTTTGTCCTCTCCTAGTTAATGGCTGCGCTTGTTCCTAATTTTGCTACCCTATTGTTCCTGTGACAGGGAGCTACAGAGAACAGAGGTTTTAAAATAAATGTTCATAATCTCCGCCAGCCCTCTGGCATATTCTGCTGACCCTAGGGGAGTCTTACTGGGAATATATTGGAACTTGTGATATGTAATAAGTGAAGGTTCAGGAACCTGAAGTAGACAGCAGAAATGTCATCTTCTGGGTAAAGTAGGACTGAAGACTCTAATAACTCAGAGGAATTACAGAACCTTTCAGCAGACATACTATTAGACTTGCCATATATAACAAAAGATGATAAATTATGTGTGTTAAGTTATTTTGTGTTAGCATAGTGTCCACACCTCCATGATATTAAGATGATAGATGCACCTCTAGTCCAACAGACTAGTGTTCAGAAATGAAGTTCACAACCAGTGCTTGAACCCTTTTCCCCTGTTCTACTTGGATCACCCTCCTCATTTGACAGAGGGGTGCAGCAAGGATACAAACTCCTCTAGCTCAAGGAAGTAGAATTTCCAGCCTTGTAGTGCAAAAAACTGGACTGCTAACAGATTGAACCTACCTCCTGAACATAGTGTCTTGCCTCCTAACTGTCTGGGGGATTGAGAAGCCTAGATCATCATTTCACAATTCAGGCATATCCCTAACAAAATCTTCTTTCAGGTTTCTCAGACAGCCTCCTGAATAAACATTATTCATTTTTTGAGTGAATCCACGTGTTCATCCTAACAATGGGTGTAGATTACTCCAGATAGCAGAATTTTTCTTTGCAGTAAAGTGGACTCTTGCAGGATCCTTCTCTGTGTGGCCTATAAAGTAAAGTGTGCTGAATTGAGGCAGAGCCATCCACTGTGGTACATGTTTTCCAAATTAAATGGGATTTTATTTTGCTCTTTGTTTATCTTGGTGACTGTTGAAGTCTGTGTTTCTTTGGGTAGTGTGTGAGGATCACATACTGCACTGACCCTTCTTCAGTGCATGTCTAGGCAGCACATCTGTGCCATAGTAGGGCACAAAAAGACCTGTATTTACCAGTTGTCCAGCTATTGAACAAAGCATAAGTGGAAACTGAAGCTCTGGAGCTTTTTCTTCCTTAAATTGGCCATGTAGGCAAGTCTAATGCCATGATTTTCAGTTGTGGCTAGACATCCAGGTTGGCTAAATTTGACTACTAGGTTCCATCCTTTTGCCACTGAAGATATGCTGTATGGGTCCATGCAGAGGAAGACTACCCAACTGATCTCAGGGAGGGAGATGGTGTGCTGCTTTGCTTTATTGTGATGCTTCTGCTAAGACCAAGACTTCTCTGGAAGTTACCTCTAAGGCTGAACGGACAGATGAGGCTTGATTCTGTACTGGGACAGTCATCTCTAGCAATGTCTTATTCAATGAAAGCTAACAGCAAATGTTGAAAATCTAAATTGCCTTGATCCTTTGCAATATTAGCCTACAGTGACCTTACGTGACCTGCACTGGCATATGGATGAAGCATAGCCATCAACACTAATGTTTTCAGCACCTGCCACTCGTAGAGTATTTGATGAGCCTCTGTCCTGACTCGTGGCTTCACTGGTTGGGATTTTGAGACCAGCACCCACTTATTGTCACTAGTGAAAGTTACCAATGGTCTTGCATGTCTTTGTGCTCTCCTTTTAATGAAGTATCATGTCATCCTGTTTCAGTGGTTCACCTGCAGTGCTCATCGTGACCATAGAGTGTTGGCCTCCCAGAGATGTACTTCTCTGTCAAAGAGCTGCTCTCCAAAGCTGCTTCCCTCTTCAGCTTCTGAACAGATGAAGTACTCCATTCTTTTAATGATTCCCAGGCCACCATCATTTACTCGGGATCTTCCGTCTGTCACCAAAACAATAACATCACTTGACCTCTGTTACGGATCTCAGAGGCCTCTTAAAGGTTATAAACAGTCAGTATAAGGCCTTTTTAGTAGTTGCAGCGATGGTAAGTGCTGTATTTGTCATTGGTCACCATGACATGTTTCCCATCAGCTAGAAGGTTAAGGATGAGCACTCTGAGAGCATGCTTGGGAGTCTTCAGATAGATCCCCCACATCCTCCTAGCTGTAACACCACTTGGGAAGAGATTGGCATACTTATAAACATCTGCACGTCTCATAATATTGGATGACGTTGCCGAATGTAGACAGCAGGATGTAGTTTTCCTCACTTACTCAGTTTCCCTTCCCCTGGCCTCCCATCTCTTTCCAAGAGCCCTTCTCACAAAAACTTGCTTTGGCTGGGAATCGATGTGATGCTATCTTGAGGTGCCTTGTAGCCAGAGTTAAAGACCAATTAATTGCCAGTTAAGGTGAAGACCTTCAGTGGAAGATCTTTTTGCTGGACAGGAAGCGTGTCCCATTCTGAACTTAATCAGATATCAGCGATGCTACTTTTCCTTTATAGATAGTTGAGCACGCTGTCAATTTAAGGTTCTTCCTGTTGGCCTGTGTAAGTCTTCTCAAATCTTAAAAGCATGTTGGCACTGGTTGCAGCTCACTTTTGTTATCTGTGGTTCTTTTTCTCTGCCTTGACTGGATGATGAGAGGAGAGCCCAAGGGATATGTTCTTTAGTCCCGTCAATGATAATTTTTCTTCTTCATTGGTTGCCATCTTGCATAGAAGCAGGTAGGATCAAAACAATCTGGTTGGATACATAGGACTGTGAAGGACAGTTTGGGTTGCAAAGTCCAGTCTAGTTTTTCTGAACTGTAGGGAGAAACTGTGCAGGAACAAAGGAAACCCACTGAAAAAATGTAGTCAGAGAATAAAACTAAAGCAGTAGTCGTAGCACCTTAGGTGGGAAAAGCTTTGTATTAGAGTTTCTAGTTATATGTGACTTGAGTGACCAGCCTGCTTTGTAAGAGCTGTTTTTGCTGGCTACCCTGTGCTGCTTAAATTGTGGATCATCTGAATTGTGTTTGAGAGATGTGATGTATTTTTCCCTTCAAGTTTTGGGATGGGCAGAAACAGGGAAATGGGGTAGGTCTGCAAAAAAACCTCACAGGTTTGGTCTGGCAAACTTGTGATCTCCTAAACCTCTGTAGCCCATGGGATAGTCTCTCATTTAGGATATTGTCAATATGGAGTTACTGTTTTACATCCTTAGAAACATTAATAAGGACCAACAGAGATGACAATGCAAGAACAGAAGTTTTGATTCCACTGAAAGAGAGCAATTTTAAGCACTAAGAAATAGCTTTTAAAGTCGGGGAGGGAAATCAGAGTAAAAGTTCACTGAAACTCAGGGAGCAGGAAGTTCAGTTACCCTCCTTTTGGTTTCCATAAATGAAAGAGAACTTCTTTTCTTGACAGTCCATTGGGACTTTTGAATGTGGCAGAATAAGTAAGGAATGCATTTGGTTACAAAGCAGAGTATCCTATACACCAGCACAAAATGTATTCAAAGCCCCTTGAATTCTCTGCAGAAAACTGCAAGAGAGTTCCTTACAGAGGTGATTGAAAGCCACTGCACAGGAAATCAACTTCTCATCCTGTACATAAACATGAGCCAATTCTACAATATCTGGTTCTCGGGGCAGTACACACAGTAAATTGTTAACCCCATCACCTGACCTAACCATTTATCTTTACTTCTCAGTATAGTTTTGGCAGCTGCTGAGTAATGAAAGAAACATGGAATGCAGATAGCTGAGGGGAAAAAAAAAACCCCCAAACACCACCCCCCCCCCACCCACCCCCCACC
>VYZW01019916.1:91232-170538 GCA_013401315.1 Balaeniceps rex
AGCCACCCCACACCTCAGTTACAAACAGCCCTTTAAAACAGCAAACAACAGGAGAAAATGAGAAATTGCCCGATGCAGTGGGAGGATCATAACTGTGGTTAGTATAGAACAGAATTAACATCTCTGTAGAATAACAGACATGTGAAGCATGGATTTTCAATCCTTCACATCTCTTCATTATGCTAGCATTGTTCTAGCACAAATAAATTAATAACTCCCCTGAACCTTTGTGGAACAAATAACCATAGCGCATTTCAGATTTTGAGATGTAAGCTGTGTGTGTTTTTAATGTTATATGTTATACATGAAGGTTGGCTGAAATAGGTTATTCTGCTTACAGAGTATTGTTCCCATATGAGGATTCAGGCTATGTACTCACAGCTGCTACTCTCCAACATGGACTCTCAGTTCCACTAAAATCAATAGCTGGCACAGCAGGGTACTGTTGTATGGTGTGTAAATAAATGGGTGTCATTGTGTCTCACTTCTTTTTTTTTTTTTTTTTTTTTTCTTTTCCCCTTTCAGATTTAGATTTGTTTTTTTTTTTTCAGGCATATATCAGTGTGTGTTTGCAATGCAGGCAATGCGAAGCATAGCTGCTTAGGGAAAAAGAAGCTTTTTTTCCCCCCCTCCTTGTTATACTTCCCAGTAGGATTTTCAAATAAACAACAATTGTATTAATTATATTAATTATCTCTTAACAATCTCAGTCAGGAAAAAACAAATAAAACAGAAACCCATTTTGCAAGTGTCAGCTTTATGACAAAAAGGAATTCGCAGTTGCCCAGTAGACAGCTATCTTACATAGCAAGATGTAGGAAAAGTGTCATAGTGGTAGTGTCTTAATTCTATTAAAACAATTTATCTTCCTTCCTCCCATAAGTCTTGCACCTATAGTTGAAAATATGACAATTGTGGTTATGGGATGTAAGAGCTACAGATCTGCTTTTCAATAAACTGACTTTGAAGTTCTGTCTCAGGCATTTTCTTTTTTATTCATGCATCTGGTCATATAGCGTGGTTTACTTTTTTTGGCTGCAGACTTGGCAGATACAAAATGCAGATGTTGTTCTTCTGACTTAAGCTGCTATTTTAAGGTTTTTGGCCAGCGGTTGAAAATTTTAGGCTCGGTTGTTTATTTGCTTATCATCAAAGTGGTTTTTGTCATATAATTCATATGCAAGTATTAGCTTTCTATGTTTACTTTCAGAGTTTGAGATTAACAGTATGGTCTTTTTTTTCCTTTCCTTTTTTTAAACCAGCATGCTCTTTTGATTAATAATACAGTAGAATATGTTATGCTTCAGAGAGCTTTTATTTGCCAAAAACCCACCCCAACCCAACCCTCGCATTGTGCTGTAGCGCTTTCCCTTTAAGAAAACCATATCTCTCTCCAGATGCCTGCATCTCTTTGATACAGAAGGGTACACTAAGTTCCATCTATAAACAGAATCCACTAATTAAGAGTAATTGCTTCGGAGATTGGTACAGACTATTCAGCATCAGATGCATGTTCCTCTCAGATATCCATTAGCCTCTAATAAGATAATGCAGATGTGCCAGTCTGTTTCCTGTTTCCTTCTATTGTACCTTTATTGCCGTATATGGACCAATGGGATGGGCTGAACAATAAGTGGATGTCCTTTTGCTCCCGGAGCCCTTCTCAAAGGAATGTTTGTTATTAGATTGCTTTTTCTGTTTAGTTTCACATCACTATGCTAATAAAGGAAACATAACACTCCAAAGGCTCTTTTTTTTTTTTTTAAACTTCTGCCACAGTAACTAGTTTATTGTTTAATTAAATCTCGTTGAATAGCCAAGAAAACAAAAATGCAACATCTCGCAGTCAACGAGGACTGGTGGAAAACGGAGTACGCCCCTTTGTGAAATAAAGTTTCCACACATATTTAAGAGTTTAAAGGCACTGTGGTTATTGTGTTACTGTATCTGACTGATTTACACTTGACTACTGCTAAATCTGCTGAATTATTCAGTACTACTCAATGCAACACCATCAGCTGGCATAATAAAAGCATATGCATAATCAGGGATTTCAATACAAACTATACATTAAATACAGTAAGGGTTCCCAAAACTATTAAATCTTGACTTGTTTTGAAAACAACGTTAGAATATGTCTCTAAGCCACCTAATAAATAAGGACTCCGTCAACTCTCTCCCTTGGGAAAAAGATGTAATATATTGTTGAAAGGTTTTGCATGTGAAATTTCTCTGGAATTGTTTTTGTTGCTGGGAGAGGAGCAGCTTGCCTCTCCTGTCTTGCTGCCCAGGCTGCCCTCGCAGTCCAGAGGTTCCTGTTTTAGGAGTTAGCCTAAGATTTAAGAGAGAGGGGATTCTTGGCGTTGGCAAGAAAATGGGAAATGAACTTAGAAGAGACTTCCTCCGTGACCCTGGAAACTTTGGGGACATCTGTGCTGCAGACTGCTGGCCTTGGAGCAGCAAATTCCCCAGCACCCATCTCCAGGCAGAGCATGTCCTCGTGTCGGCGTGCCTCTCCTGCGTTCGTGGTTTTGTCCCCCAATTGTAAAGGAAGAACAGTGGTTTGCTATGGCAGAAGGGTGTAGGGACGATGGATTTAGCTTAAAAGTTTGCTGGGTGCCACAGTTGTGGATATCTTAAAAAGACTACCAAATTTCAAACATCACTGCAGGTAGGGCAGAACTCCCCACTGACCTTTTCAGAAGTGAGGGAAGGAAAAAAAAAAAAAAAAAAAAAGGCAAAAAATCATGCTTTACTTGCAATGCTGACAACTTAATTCCCTGCTATGGACAGTGAGAGGGAGGGAAGAGCAATGTGGAATCAGGGTGGTGTTGGCAGAAGGGAGGATGGAGTATAACCTTCCTACTGGCATGGGACTATCGGCCAAGCCTCCTGGCTTGGCTTCTTGCCTATCCAGCTGTTGATGTGCGTCAAAGTCACCTGTAACAGCAAAAGGATTTTATTAATTAAAATAAAATCTTATGCAAGTGCAAAATTCAGAAGGATGAATTATGTTACAATAATACCAAATATTGTTACCAAATGTAAGCTAAATAGCAATATAATGAATGAGAATCAATTCATTTAATACATTCTAGGAGAACTGACAGATGTGTGGAAAGCAAAACTCTCTTCTATAGTAAAGCCTGTGCAAAATGCATGGGAAATTAAGAGATAGTAAGAAAAGTTGGGTCACTGTTTATCTGGCAAAATTTGGAGCTTATATGTGAAAATTTGTGGTTTTAAACTTCTGCTCAGCTACACAAACACCAAGAAGAAATGTGGAAGAGACAGGTACACTTGCTGCATTAACTGCAGCTGATAAATATGCTGTCTGCTCTGCGCTGGAGCTACTGTAGCCTCCTTCCCCTGTGGCCATCTGCTTTATCACTGAAGTCAAGTCAATAAAAGGCCTGTACAAACCAAAAAGGAGGCATATGTTCTGTCAAAGAAGAGTCGCTGGCTGCTGTTCAATGCGATGGAGTGCACAATGTGATCATCTCTTGGTGAGCCTTCAAAGAAACTTTTCTGTATGATCCTTTTCCATACTGTTCATACTAAGGGCCTTGTACTCATGAACAGTCCCTAAGGACAAGTCTAATGGAAGAGGATTTTCATAATATACTGGGTGGATCCCCTGAAGTGCCTCAATGACAGCCATTTTCTGAAAATTTTGCCTCGTACGTACAAGGCAGAAATCCGTGCTGTTGCCTTGTATGAATGGGTGTTCAACCACTGCCAAGGTGACTGCAGTCAGTTTGGCTTGCTCCTTCTGGGGTTGCTCCTCAGCTGTAGTAACTGGCTCTTCCCATCCTATTTAGGGTAAGCTCATTAGCTCCCTCCTCAAGAGAATCTAGGTGTAGGCCAGAGGAGAGTACATTCAAGGTCCACAGGGCATGGAAAGGATGGGGCTTGCTTCTGGGCAAGTGTCACAGGCCAGAGAGGACATGCTCCTTCACCTGTGGGGTGTTTACCATAGCAACTGACAGCAAAGAAAAGCCTTCTTCTCAAATCTGGCACCCATATAGTGTCTTATTTTGCACTGTGGTGCAGGTTTAGCTGAGGAAAAGAGATGTTTTTACCTTGTAACCATCTTCAGTCTAGACATCCGTGGCTGGTGTCCAATGCTGGGGTCTTCATCAATGAGTTGAGGGGTGTGAATGTGTCAGTCTGGTGATACATGAGTGAAGTCTTGCCTTAGGAGTTGTCTTTAGTGCCATGGAACTGGCATGAATGGGGACAACTGATTTTGGGGTTTCCTGTGCTGCAGCAGTTTCTACTTTGTGGTGTCCTCTGCTGTGCAGTGGTGGAGGTGATGGGTCTATAATCTCTGTTAGCAGGGCTGGTGACTTGAAGTCCCTCAGTAAGCACAGAACATGGGTAGTATTTGCTTCTTTACGTGGGTAGAGTTGCTGGAACGTAGGCGTCTGCCTACGATTTCCTCCTCGGCCATCATAGAGATGTTCAGCCACGTGAACATTCGTGACGTCCTGCTGCTACTGAGGGACACTATTTAGAGTCGAATGATACACTGTTTAGAGTATCATACCTTTTACACTGTCTTCCGTCTCTGCCTTTAATAGGAGGGAAAAGCAGAGGAACAAATTCTGAAGGCTTATCTCTGGCACACTGATCTGCAGGAAATTTCCTGCCGTGAAGGGTAAAAGGAGAGTGATTTTTGAGTAAGACGAGAGAAACTTGCTTTCTGGTATGAATTTCAGTATAGTTACATCTCACATCAAATTATAATGCAGAACTATAGGATTATAATCTAGTTTTGGCACTGTTAGGTATTTCATGTGGAGTTGCATACTAAGGAGCTATAATATTGCTGCATTTTGTCATCACCAGGTCCATCACAGCACATGTTTCTCCAGTGGTGAGGAAGTAAATAAAGAGTTTCCCGAGTGCCCTTTTTTCCCCCTCCGTCCTGGAGGAATTGCTTCTTTTCTGAATACCTGTCACCTAAATATACAAATACATCTGATGTTGTGGTTCTGGGAATTTTTATAATTTATGCTGAGCTCTGCATTTTTCTGGCTAATAGAAATATAATTGAAAGTATTATGTAGTTTTATAAGATGAATCTTATTTCCAAAGCCCTACATCATTTAAAAATAGGTGACCTTGTTCTGTGATTAATTGAATGCATAGATTTTTGGGGCTGGCTTTCATCAACATCCCTCCCCTCTTTGTTTTTTTGCAAGCATTTTGAAGCATGGTATTTTTGCCAGCTCTTGTGGAATTGCTTTAGAAAACATGAGTTCTTTGCCTATTCCTTTGATGCTTGGCTTTCTCTGTCTCTTAAGCTTCGTAAAGCTTTAGCTAGGTGAAACAGTCACCTGCGATGGTTCATCTCATTTTGTGGTGTTAATGAGTCGATATATTTTGGCTGTTGAGGCTTCCTCAGGCTTCACCAGTCTCCAGGCACGTGGTCCTTGAGCTCGGCGTGGCCAACAGCTGTGCGTTAGCTTGCTATACCCCCGTTACAGTCTCATCTCTGCATATGTCTGTCTCCATTAGCGTTAAAGGTATTTTGTGCATAATTTACACAGTTATCAAATACTTACAAGCTACATTTCTGTTATCCCCAAGCAGGCTGCACTCAGCAGAAATTGCTGTCTGAAAACATGCACAGCTGGTAACCTTTGCTGGTATTCCACACAGAGCAGAAACACTCCGCTGCTCTCTGACTTAGGCAAACATATGCATTTCGGGTTGGGGTATTTTTTTTTCCCCTTTTTTTTTCCTTGCTCATTTGAATTCTTACTGACAAATAGTAGACTGCGTAGTAGAGATACGTTGCTTGTTGCAGTTTCCCTCCTCTGGCGTCGATTTTGCTTTGTGACCTTGACAAGTCATTTCACCGCTGCCTTTATTTTCCCACCCAAAATCTTCTTGCCTTTGGTTTCAGGCTATCATTTCAAAGAATTACGAATAAAAATGCTATATAGTAGTGGATGTTATTACTGATCACTGACTGTAGCAGATGCAAGGGTGTAGCACGTTGTCTCAGGAAACAAAGCCTTTAGGCAGCCCTGCACTGCCTTGCTTTCGGGTGGTTGAGTTTGCTCTGTGGCTCCTACTGTCTTCCCCCAACAGCGTGTGTTGGAGGAGATGAGTAACTCCTCATGCAGGGTGATGCCCAGGAGCTGGCTGCAGCACTCGCCAGCTTTCGCCTGGAGCACTGTACAAATAACTGCAGGAGTAGTGTTCGCGATATGGAGCGGTTGTAGCCTTCCCAGTAGCAATGAAGACACCAGTAGCACTTACTCGTGTTGCACAAGCAGGTTGTTTCTGAGAAGACCAGCCATTCGCTGTACATAAACAGCTATGGTGGGAGCAAATTTCACTGCTGAGAATAGCAGAAAAAGTGCCCTGTTCTCAGCCTGAGGCTTTCAGTACAGAGACTGAGAAAATGAGGACCCCTTGGTAGGCGCCAGCTGTTTGGGTGAAACACTGAGGAAGGCGTGTGTAGCTCTGGATGACTTTGAAGATGGTGGTCATGAGAGCAAGCGAGTTCCCTAGCAGACCACAGGAGCAGTGTATTGCCATCATGTCAGTCACCCACCCAGCTTATGAAATAACGGGTGCTTGTTTATTTGGTGATAGAGGCAGTTCCCCTTCCCCCCAAAAAAAAGAAAAATAAAAAAAGAGAGAACAATCAGTGAGGTATCTCTTCAGTGATAATAAGATAAACTAAGTATCCAAAGGACACAAATTGTCCTTTGTGAGAACAATCATTGGTAAACCAATTAGTGTTTTAACAGCCCAATACAAAATCATCCTCAGACACAGCTCCCCAGTGCCTGAGCCATGGCATTGAAGCAAGCAGAGACCCTCCTCAGTGTCATTCATTGTGCAGCTTCTGTGGGGAACCTGAAAGCTTTCATGTACATGGAAATTTTTCAGAAGGGTTTTTTTTTTTTTTTTCCCCCCCTCCCCCAGTATCAATATTTCAGGTAATTATTGATGCTTCAGTTTTAAAACTGGTAGTTTCCAAACTAAGATTGTGTCTGACCAGAAATTGCTTTTGGTGGAACACATCGGGCAGGGAAATCAAGTTAATGGGTGTTCTGCTGTTAGCTTCAGTAGAGTGATAATTTTCCCCCCAGGTAACCATCAAGTTGATCTTGTAGGACACTGATAAATAAGTAACCGCTTAACAAAAGTAGCAAAGGGATAAAAGATTTTGCTATGTATATATATTAAAAATATGTATATTATAATCAATATATTGTTTTCTTCTTCCCACAGACTTTATCAGTATGCATCTGTAGAGAGCAGCTGCCCTCCCAGAAAAACATTTGCGTAAGCGATTGAACTGCACCCTGATACCCAGAGTAAGAAGACTTTCTGTCCACTGTCTGCAGAGCGAGAATGTCCTCGAAAAGAAAACAGTAGGAAGCAGCGATGAAATATAGGATGGACCTGATCTAGTGAATTACCTTTTCATCATCACGCAATCCAGATCAAGCCGTACCTGCAGGCTTGACAGCACTCTTCATTCACAAGTTGAGGTATCTATTTGCTGGCCTGGAGTGATGCACCATAATATTTACACACTGTGAGGTGTTAACATGACAACCAGCAGCCGCACATGTCCAGTACCAGCAGTGAATGGACATATGACTCACTATCCAGCAGCGCCATATCCATTACTTTTTCCTCCAGTCATTGGTGGACTGTCGCTGCCTTCCCTCCATGGACTCCAGAGTCACCCACCAACTAGCGGATGCAGCACCCCGTCACCCGCCAGTAAGTGGCTGGTATTAATAGCTTTTATTGACCAGTTTTCCTCTAACAAAGACTGATCGTGTTCGTTCTGAAATGATTTTAAGAGTAATTGCAGTTGTTCACCTGTGATGTATTTTACTTGGGCAAAGAGCGTGCATTTGTTTTGAAATACCATTTTCACTTAATCTTGTTTTTATAAAAATAAACATGCAACTGTATGACATACCAAAGCTGTGGAAACCAGGGGTGATAAAACCTGCTATGGATTTTGGTATATCCTGCATTATTGTGTTAGCTGCAGAATCCGATGTTGTGTTTAAAGAAAAATTGGCCGTTGTGTATTCATGAACAGCGATGATTCCTCAGTACAGAATCTTAAGTTGTGCAGTAATTAATGCTGCTTTTGTTTTCTTCTGTAAGTAACTGCTTTCTTCCTGGGCAGCTTGTGAAGAGCAGCCCAGTGGACAGCTGTGAGCTGCCTATGGCTGCAGAATGAGCCCTTGAGCCTATGGTTGGGTTCCATGTGTAGCGCTCTCACGTTTTCAGTACTGCTGAGTGTATTAGCTGGGCAAGTTTGTTTTTATCACTTTGATGAACACACGTTTCCTGCTTGGACTTAATTTTATATATGTTTAAGTGTCTCCAGGTATAAACTCTTTAAGTAGCATCGCATAGACAAGATACATCTCTGGAGGTGTTTGCAGTGGGTGACTGATGTATTTATCACCCATGTGGGGAAAAAACAGAATGTATACAGCTTTGCAAGTCAGTCTGTTATGAAGATGATTGTCTAAATTCATTACTGTGATTGTTCAATATGAAAAGGTCTTGACTGAACAGTAAGCTTGCAGAACTACTACATTTTCTACTAAAGGAAAAGGAGACTTGCTATAGCAGTGCCCCTCATACATCTTTCAATAGAAAGCATGCAAAGTTGGAGCTCCAAACATGAATGAGAAATCACAGTGCAGAAAAAACTTCTGAAGAGTAAAAGTTGTGGGGTTTGTGCTGCCTAATACTAATTCTGGCTTCATGTCTCACATATGCATATTTGAAGACTGGGTAGTCTTGAAGTAAAGCAATTTTTTCCCCCAGTCGATGCGGACAGTTTTTATGCAGTCACATGTGGGAAGAGGCATAATTGGGTCAGGCCTGTATTTGCTGTTTTATTGCGGAGTGTTTATCTTTATTGGAGGTGAGAAAGAAAACACTTTCAGCCAGAAGGTCTACAAGTAACTGTTTGACTTTCCAATCCTTTCAGAAATTATCGTGGTTAATTATCAGAATACCATACTGAATTTATCCTCCAATATTGCAAGAACGCTCACCTGTTGAAGAAATAGAGTGTTATTAGTTAATGGGAGCTTTTTCTGAGATGTACATTGGTAAATGCCAAATGTATATGATCAGATATGCAGTTTTTGTTTTCCATGAGTTGTTCCTGTGGAATTAAGAGTGTGTTGCAGATGCATTATTAACGATTAATAAACAAGTCAGTGTTCAACCTTTCAAAAAGTAGTGCTAAGTATGAGTTTCTATGGACATGCAAATAAATGGCAGCTACTGAATCTTTGGGTTGGCATCTTTATGCCCTGGTCAGAGCATTTTCAGGGCATTGTTTTTGTCGAGGTGCTTTGCAGCACTGGCTTGCATTGACTAAGCATGAAAGCCTGGCAGCTGTTGTGCATAGCTTGAGGCAATAGTTTGAAAATACCAGCTAAAATTGGCAAGATAGGGAGGAGGGTGACTTGAATGAGAATTTCTTTTCAGACACAGTCCCCTGTAGGATGACTCTTCTGGTTTGCACTACTGTTTTCTTACCTTTGGTGGTAACAGTCTGTCTTGTTTTGAGACCTGTAGACTTCTGATTCTGGAGCTTGAGGTTAATATCACTAGAGTTATGGAGACAACTTCTTGGAAGCAAGCAGGTTGAGCTTTGGGTTATATTTCAGGATTTTGTTTTTCATTGTGGATGTTTTTTAATTTATTTTTTTTTAACAATAAAGCGACCCGTGGGCCAAGGTCAGTGTGATCGATGGCCTCTATTAAAATGAGAACTTATTCTGGGTGGTGGAAGAATATAGATCTCGCTTGTAAAGACCTGAAGAAATTAAAGTTTGGCCAAACCACTGCTCTCTATATGCTTGAAGCTATTGTACTATTTATCTTCTAGATTCTTTCCATTCATGCAAAATCCAGTAGAAATTATTTTACGTAATGGAATGCTATAAAGATTTCTTTAATCTTTTTAAAACAATGCAGTTCAACAGCTTTTGTTCAAAGTTACAGTCATTTAAGCCTTCATATTATTGTCCTGTTCTATTTTGTTCTGTCTTGGTTTTAGACTTTCCATGATGGCAGATAACCTTATATCAAGTTGCATTAAATTATCTTAATCTGCAGTGGGGGTGGGTGTCTCCAGCCACGTTAAACAGACAACAGTATTTTGTACATATTAATTTTGTGAGCATAAGGGGCTTACAATAAGAGTGCAGGATGGAGTGATTTAGTTTCATTGATGTTAATAATGGAGTTGCCTCCATGACCTGTGACTTGGCTTCTGTTTTTATACTGAGATACATAGTGCAAAATACTTAATAATTAGAGGGCTGGTCACAGTGCTAAAGAGGTCAGAAGATGAAAAAATATCACTTTTACACATACATGAACTATGCATTAGCACCGACCAAGACCACGGTCAAGAAGATCATTACTTTTATAAGTCCGATTGATTTACCTACCACCGTATTACCCCATACAGCACAGAGCAGGCGTCTTCACTCCTGAGATCAGACGGCATGCAGGCTTCCCTGGTTGCATTAATAATGAGAAATTGCTTCTATATTTAAGGAAAAAAAAAAAAAAGAGCAAAGATTGTTTCAGGAGATTACTGCTTATCTCATTTAGAAATGGTAAGGGAAGGCCAAACTGGGGGCATTCCTGTGCTTTTTGGGTCATGCGCCAGCCTGTCCCAGACCAACAGGGTTCATCTCTCTGCTGGACTGGGAGCAGCTGTGGGAAATGGATGCTTAACAAAGGTCCTGCAGAGCCTGACACGTTCGCAATAGGAAAATCACAAAATGTTAGTGAAATATTTGGGGGAGGAATAAATAAATATGGGCAAAGATTGTTACACGACATCTTATTAAAGTAAAAGCATCTTGGGTTGAGGTGAGTAGCGGTCATGCAGGCACACATAGGCAGTTCTGGTATCTGGGTAGCATTGCTCTCCATTATTGCTGAAAGAAGGGGCCCATCTTGCCATCATCAGACCTAATGCCGGTAATGCTGTTGCCAGAGACCAGTAAGGCAACTGTCAGAATGTGAGAATACCAGCTTAAGGAGAGTTTACCTTCTTTAGAAAGTGTCTGTTGTGGATGTCACTGCAACTTTCAATTTCTAGGAAAAGAATAATTATAAAAATTAGTCTTAAACCCCCCCCCAAAAAAACCCTACCAAAAAACCCCTAACCAAGTGCAGCACCACCTGACATTTGAGAAGGAAGGTATGTAAAAGCCATGCAGGTCACTGTAGTATATCCACTGAGTTGAAAATTGATGAGGAAAGCACTGTGTTTATGTTATGGCTGATGGAACCTCAAGGCACACCAGAGTGTTGCTATTTCACAAGCAAATCTCAGCACAGGGAAGATGAAGCTGTGCTGCTCGTTGGTAGAGCATCTTTGTGAGACTGGTTTCTGTAATGTTACTTCACAAGAATAGTCAGATTTTATTAGTTTAACATGGGTGAAGACCACTACATAACAAAGCCAGTGGGTGTGAGCTGGAGACTGTGGCATGGGGAGGAAAAAACTTATTCTGAGCTAATGCTGTGATGAAAATAATCCCTGAGTGTATCGTAGATTAAATTAAAATAGGGCCTGGACCGTAGCCACTGTGGCAGCCACTAAATAATAAAACAGTTTATTTGGCAATTGCTCGCTTTCAGCTTGGATTGAGCATCCTGCTTCAGGCATCCTGCTTGAATGGGGCGATGCACGTAGCCCATGGCATTCGATGGGAGCAAGCCCATATTCTACCATGTTTTGGTCCTCAGGCTGCTGATATGAGCCTCTGGATCCTCAATATTCTGCCTTCATTTGTTGCAAGGGTGAAGGAGTAGGAGTAGCTTGGTAAGGGGGTAGGGGAGAGCAGTGAGCCTGTTACAAGAATGTCTTGGAATTTATATAAACTTAATAAGATTGCTTCATCCAGATAGTTTTAAAAAAAAAATATCTGAATGTGTTACTTAGAAGGCTGTTGGGATGTCAAGGAGAAAAATCTGTACTAAGGTCATTCATTGTATTTTAGCCAAGCTTTTCCATACTTTTCTGTCTGGGGTGTTTTAAAAGTGCATTGTAAAGAATAAAGGACTTTATATTCTGTTTTATGTAAATCTTTTGGGTATGAGAAAATGTATGGAAAGTAAGATCATCTGAGGAACTGGAAGAGGTAGACAAGGAACTAAGTAAAGCTTTACTTCTGGATAGTGCTATGTAAATACTAATTATTATATTTAGTAGCCAGTATTACTGCATCTCAAGCTTTTCAGATATCCTCAGGCCAGGCAGATTGTTGTTTTAAGCGTTGTTTTCTGCTGGAATTGTTTTTCCTTCCATTACTGCTGTTTAAGTTGGAGTTAAAGCAGTAAATAAAGCTTGCTTGCTTTTTTTTTTTTTTTTGCCTCCCCTGGGAAATGGATTTTCCACTGGTATAATTAAAAAGAGTACAGTTAAATCCAGTGTTACTGGTGTAGTACTGCAAGATATTTTTGCCAGCCCCACCCGTTGCAGGAATTCATTTACTTTTCCAGTTCTGTTGTTAATCATTATATTGACACAGAAAGTCCTCCCAAAAGCACTCTTTGGCAGATTGCATTAAATATGAATAGCAGATATTCATT
The DNA here is from genome assembly GCA_013401315.1 of Balaeniceps rex. NCBI lineage: Eukaryota > Metazoa > Chordata > Aves > Pelecaniformes > Balaenicipitidae > Balaeniceps > Balaeniceps rex. Next base: position 103,872 of record VYZW01019916.1, read on the forward strand.
ACGATGTGTTGCCCCCAAGAGAACTCTAAACTATCTGCACTACTCATGAACAGGCAAATACACTAATTCTCCAGCTATTCAAATTATTTTCAAATAGTTTAGTGTGTCTCTAATAAAAACAAGAATGTCTCTGTTTCCCTTAATTACTTAGAAGGTCAAGGACTCCCACATCTCGCTTTACTTCACAAAACGGGGAATATTCTGTTGGAGGTTGGAGTATGGTTAATACATGATGGATTTTCTTCCCTCACCATAGTTACTGAGGCAAGTGCTGTCTGTAATGGACTAAAGAAAAAAACCCTCAGCACTGTTTGGCACTTTGGAATTATCTAAAATAATATTAAAATAGTTGTATTGAATTAGGAAAAAATACATGAATCAACCTTGCTTGATTATGTTGTTGAGCTTTTTCATGCCTTCTAATTTTAGTTTGACTGTCTCCCTTTTTTCCCAGTTCTGTCTCCCTAGGAAGGCTTGCTATGTAGTCATTTACACACATCTGCAATTAACAGATGACTTTTAAGACTTCTGTACCTATTCAGTGCATGCGTTGCACATCTTTATTGAAGAGACAGAACATGTGTTTGCATTCAGAAAGAGGGGGATATACAGAATATGAATATCAGATTTCTTAGCTACAGCCAGTGTTGCCTCATGCTGGCAAGTCTGAGGAGCAAAGTTCAGATAATACCCTGCAGATATCATTCATGACCTTGGAAACCACCATTTCTTTTCAGTTCTTCCTTTTGTTTATGTTGTGGGTTTTTTCCTGGTTGGGCTCTTTGTGCAGCTTGAAAGCATCCATGCTTCGATTAATAAAACTATGTTACGTTGTCATTTTCTGATTCTAGCTAATCTGAAACTACCAAAAATTTAAACTTATTTTTTCATATTAGAGCTTCTTTTTTCAGTACTGCCACTTTCTAAAACCAGGAGCGCCTCCCGACTCAGCGCAGCTGGTGGCTCTTGCCATAGGTCTGCCCTGCGGATGCAGTCTGCTTCGGATTTTAGTGGGCAGTGGGCTCACGTGCAAGAAATCAGTTCTGGGTGTGTACAGACAGGAATTTGCTTCCTGGGAGGAAGCCAAATTTAGAAATTGCCTACTCTGGCAGGGGGAGCCCGTGGCGTAATTCTGGCACGTGGTCCGTAATGGCTCTGTGCATCCCTCATAGACCTGCTGTAGTCTGAAGGAGCCTGGCATTTGGAAGTCTAATAGGAGCTGTCAGAGAATTGCTCCTTCCCTCCTTATGGACCCCGCAGCAAGGAAATTCCTCAACAAAATGCCTTCTTACCTAAGGTTGGAAATATGCTTCTGCAGAGTATTGTGAACGACCTTTTCCTTTGCTCTGGCCCAACAAAAATAACACCCAGTAGCTCCCAGTGTTGGGGACATCAGGAACAAAGAGCAAAGAGCTGGTTCCAGTACCCCGCTGCCTGGTCCTACTGGGCGACCCCTCTGTCGGCCCCCTGCCCCGTGATGGTGTGTTTGGTGTCGGTTCATCCATTGCAAATGAAACACACATATCGTTCAAAAGGAGTATAATGCCAGACTTTGGGTTTGGCAGGGTAGTGGCACCCAAAGTTTTCTCAATGTCTGATGCATTTCCAATCCAAATTGATAGGGGCGATCTTCCAAAATTGTTAATTGTGTGATAGTTCATGGTATTAAAAGTGAACATAAGCTTTCATTTTGCCAGGTTTCCGTCTGAAGGCATATGTTTATCAGCTACAGTTTCAAGAATACCTAATCATGTTACTTTAATTACGTGGAGAGTTTCCATTCAGTCATGTTGCTGTGTTCAAAAGGCATGTCACTGTGGGGTTTTTGTAAATACCTTTTTTTTTTTTGAGCTAAAATGTGCCTTTTTTTTAAATTTTTGCCTCAGTGCTGGCCTTTGTAAGACTTTCCTCCTTTACTCTTCTTGGGTTGTTAGTTTGTGTTTACTATGCTTTTAGCAATACGCGACATTTAATTGGGAAGCCTTATTTAAGATTCAGATAGGGCAACTTTTCATCAGGAGAGATTGATTTATGATTTTCCTCAGCTAGAATTTCTTCCCCTTTTGCCTATTTAGGGAATATGGGGAACAAGTTGCGTTATGTTGGACTTTTCAGCTGTATCAATGACAGCATGTTTCCCATTTAAAATGATAAATACCCACCCTATCTGATGAGCCCCAAAAGGGCAGGGAATCCTTTTTCCCTTCCTTTGTCCTTCAGTGCTCCGTTTCCTTTCTTACTGCCCAGAATAGGCCTACATCAGTAATATTCATAAATGATTTACAAAAGTAATTCCTGTGTAATAGCTTGGGACGTCAAGATTTTATGATGCTGCCAGATGTGCTATCAAACAAAATTATCTGGTTCAAAAAACTTGTGATAAATCTAGCCAGAGAAAATTCCCCAGGGCAAACTCGCCCTCTACAAAACTAACTATATCTCATAAAATTGTTAGATTCTCCTTTACCACATGTTTGAAATCAGACTTAAAGCAACAGTTTTATTCACGTGCAAACTTAGGTTTGGGATAAACTAACAAACAGGAAGGACTGGCCTTAAGCAACAGAAAACTCCTTTCCTTTCAAAACACCACGCGCACTCAGAGGAAGTGTCAGAGTAAATATCAGAAATATTTGGAAAACCAGAACCTGCATCCCTAAGATACTCAACTGTTTTGTCTAGATAATGCATTTTTAGAAAGCAGTCGTACCCTAAGTATAGTGGGTCTCATCTGGGTTAGGCTGCTGAGCTCCCGGTTGATGTATCTGAGCACCCTGAAGTTGTGCACTGAGCGACGTGCCCAACATCTGCCACGTGTGCGTGTTCGTTGCTTCACAGTCTCCGTAGGGGAAAACGTATGGGCAGCAGGGTGCATGTTTTGGCCGGGAGTTCAGGTTTTGAAGGAGGGGAAGTGCTGGAGATGCACTGGAAGTGTCTGTATGGCCATGTCTCCATGCTGGAGAAGGCTGGACCAAAGCAATGCGCCCTTGGCTTAGACCTTCAGGTTTATGGTGGTCCTTGTTTCTCAGGAAAGCTCCCAAGGAAGTCCAGCCACCTGCACAAACGAGCTTCACCAGTATAAGTAGTTTAGTTACACCAGAGGAGCAAAGATTTTGAGCATGATTTTCACCCAGTAGTTCAAGGCATTTGGAAGAGGGGCCGAAAGTCCTGGCTGGGAGCTTTTGGGGAAGAAATGCTGAGTTCCAGGAATGGAAGAGTTTGGTTCAGCATTTCTTGAGAGCCCAGAGCAGAGCGTGGGTCTGGAGGGCTTGTGGTGAGCCATCTCTCTGGGGAATGTGCTTCTGCATTTGGAGTAGTCCGAGCTGTTCATGGGCTCGGTGTGCTGCCCGCTGTTAAGCAACACGCTTGCTTATAGCTTAAATTTAAATTAGATGGAGTCAGCTAATGTATGCAGGCAATAGGTGTGGACGTGCGGGTGGAGCTTGTTCTTTGCTATTTTTCAGTGCTGAAAGCCAGTCAAATTTGATTTTACCTCAGCATTAGCTTTCCTGACTTTCACGGAAGAAATAAAGATGGAACATTTTTTTAAATTAAAAAAAAGGAGAAATGCTGTAGAAGACTCACAAAAATACTTTCTTCATCATTTTACCTTTCTAGGGATGGATTCAGACCCCAGAACAGGCACACAGCTCCTGCGAGGACTGTGGAGACTCTGCCCATGGTCACAACTGGAGATCATCCTCTTCTGTATGCGTGCAAAAATTATCTAGTTGCTTCTTAGAAATTAAAGCCTTGATCTTTCAGCTAGATCAGTAAGGGCGTGTAAGAGTGGATAGCGTTTGTAGTAAATTTAAGACTTAGATGCTTTTCAAGAGCTAGCTTTTACTAAAGATGTATTTCGATATTTGCAGTAATTTGGGAATATAATTTCTGAGATATCGTGGAGGGAAAAAATGTATGCTTATGCAGTTTTCACTTCTCAAAAGTTTTCAGGTGTGTTTCAGGGCTTCATAACATAACATGCCTCACTAGAACTTTTTACAACCCATAACGTTTTTTCCCAGTCAATTTTTAAATACCAGAAAATTAGTTTTTATGAAGGAAATAGCATCACTTTTCCCTCCTTGTATTTAAAAAGAAAAAGAAAGACATTCTTTAACAGTACCGAGTACTCCAGGGGAGAAAGGTGGTGTCCTGCTGCCTGCTCTGCGCAGCCCGCAGCTGTTATCAGAGGTTCACCCCAAGGGCTTGCAAAACCTCTGGGCTTTAATGACCTCTGCAACCGTATTTGAGGGAGAAAAAACTTGGCTCCCTTTTAAGATCGAAAGCGGCCAAGCCAAAAGCCGGAGCGCTGCCCTGTCACAGTCAGGTCACCATCAGTGGAAAATGCAGCGCAATTTCCTGTCCATTGTGATTTTATTTGGGTACCATGCAAGTAGTAAAGTTACACCGCTGTGGAGCGCAGCATCTGACAGGGGCAATACCTAGGGGCTACAGCAGAGCCAATGGAAATCCCCATTATTTCTATCCTCCTTCTCTTCTTACCCTCATTCCTTCCAGCCACCGAGCGATAATTGTTTGAGGGTAATGATCCTGTAGAGAGATGCACAGATATTAAGTCTAGAGCCCTGAAACGAGGCCGTGTTGTAAATCTGCAGTCTTTGGAAGAATTCACCTGCATACCAGCACTACCTAAAAGCTATCAGCGAAGGCATTTGGTGGGAAATAGAACTGTATCATGTAAACAAATCTGTTTATTATATATTGCTTTTGCATAGCAATTCCAGGATCAAGAGTTCTGTTATTTGAGAAATGAAATCCTGCGAGAATCATTAAAAGTATAGAAATAGTGATGTCATTACAAAATTAACTAGCTATAAACCCACGGGGTGACATATCAATTCATAAAGGGAATAGCAAAACAGAATGCGGGGCACATCTGCTGCTCCGATTCCTGCAGAACCATCAGCCTATTGGTATCTGCAGACCACTTGAAATTGAACATCTGTTAGAAGCACTCGAAAAAGCAGCAGGAGAAGCCGTACACCTTGCAAAACACTTTGCTGTCAGTAACATCATCGTTTCAATGGCGTATTCTTACAAAAACTGTTATAAGTCCCCTTCAAGTCCTAGATCTTCCTGGCATTGTTTCTGAAATAGCAGCAGCATGAGTAATTGTAAAAATAATATGGACTTTTCTAAAGGACTTCCCTAGCATTTTTATTACTTTTTATTTATTATACCGCTGCAATGCACAAACTGCTACAGAGTTTCCAAACAAAGAGGGAGATATGATCTGTGTTCCAAGTAGCTCAGAATTAAGAAAAGGAAGACGTATGAAGAGTAAGAGAAAGGGACGTGACTTCTGGGCCAAGCAATGGAGGCGAAGAAGGGCTCGCATCCTAGAAATGCAAAGCTGAGTTTGGGGCTTCTAAAAAAATGGCTGATGCTTAGAAACCAGACAGCCTGTGGAGGCTGACGTGCTTCTTGTGAAGACCAACAGTTAGGTGCTGCAGCTTATTTCACAAAACCTGCGTGCACAGTCGGTGATCGATTAAGTATTGTAATTGAACTGCAATTGAACTGCGTTGTCTTAACTGAACCGGTCAGGTTGACAGTATGTTTCCCCTAGCTGCGTGGTCTGGCAGAGTCCAACTAATTGGCAATTTTCTTTTTGTTTAACAAAACCAGAAATATAGTTAAGCCACACAGAGAAAGATTTCACTATTGATTAGTGGTGGTTGGTTTTGCAAAGTGACCTGACAGACATTTGGAACGCATCAGCTGTCCCATGGCGCCGCAGCCAAACATCTTGGAGCACGGTTTGCTCTCCTCCGCTTTTATTAGTTGCAGAAGAAGAGAACTGTGCCAGGATGTTATTGGAAGGGATGTTTGCCATTTTAATATGTAGTTACTTGCACAAACTCGATGAAAACATATTGCAATATCTTTGATTTTTAAGAATAGGTAATTGTATTTACTTGTAGTAAAAAATGTGAATCATTGCTATAAATTACTTGGGAAGGTGGATTAAAACATATAGCACAAGTCACAAAAAACGTTTGGTTTTATTCAACTCCACAAGTACCGAAGTATTATACTGGAAATACTCCTCATTTCACTTTTTTTCAATAACCAAAGAATTTTTACCTTGTCGTCCAAGACGAAGCTGCAGTGTTCCATAACCAAGGTAAAAACCTAAATGAGGCAGTCCATCATTAGTGCAAGTATTTGGAAGGTCACTAATGCGGGCAATTTAAACAGGGTTTCTGCCAAACCTTTGTCACCGTTGTGAAGCGCCCTGCATGTGTGCTGGTGGGTTTCTAACAGTACTGAGAATATTATACACTGGACAGCCCAGAATTTACAGACCTCACAAAGTACACACAGGAAGAGCAGAAGCACTAAAAACCAGAGCGAGATATGTGCATTTTTCCTCCCTAGATGTTGCTTGATAATCCATTTTTTAGTTCTGGGCCTGTGAAACTGCTTTGGCTGCCCAGAAGTCTCCACAGTTATAGTCCCAGTAAGAAAGCAATGAAGTGATACGAAATGTGTGTCCCTGTTTGGTAAACTTGGACTTTTTGGGGAAAGAAAAATGTTTCAGGAGGTCTAAACAAAGTCGTAAAAGCTGCTCTCCTGAGGTCCTACTGCTGCAAGAGCTCTCTGGAGCTGCTGCCTCTCCTTTCTCATCAGATACACTGAGCACATTCCGAGGTCTAGCAGGTTTCTTCCTTTTGGAGGAAAAATGTACTTTTGGGGTCAGATCTGTTGTTTAAGACGGGCAAAGAGCTATTCAGTAATGTACAATCACAAAAGGAATCCAGCACCCAAAGTCCCTTTCCTTACCTGTAGCTTCAAGTCACATTCCACCTGCCCATCACACAGGAGCTCTCCCTTTAATCTTCTTTGCTTTCTTGTCCCTGCAAGTTCTCTGGTTGTGTCTGGTTTTATTTAATTGATTTCTGTGGTGTTTGTGTGCTTCTGTGCTTTTATTCCATATGAAGGCATACAAAGATATGTATAATTGCAGAAAATATTTCTGCTCCCTCTTTCCTTACTGGAGGAATTGCTTTGTGTTTCATCCTCAAAGTAGAAGGGTGGCATCTTCAGTGAGATGTTGTCTTTGGGGTGAGAGGGATGCAGAAGTGTTTTTAGGAAGGTTAGGCCGGTTCTTGGCAGCCAAGAAAAGGGGAGAGCACAGTCTGGGAGGGGGCTCATGCCTGTACGATGACACAGGAGGCAGCTGGCTCCTGGGATTTGGTGTAAAACAACTTGTAAAAATGTGGGACCCAGTGAACAAACTAATTTTCTAAGTTTCTCAGAGGTAACACCAGCTGAGGGGAGGGGGGGTCTCTTTGCCTGTGTCCACGGAGCACTGGTCATCCCTCAAGAGTAATGGAGAAGGCGTTAGAGCCGTGCTGCTGAGTCACCTCACCTTGATCGCATTTCCAAACACAAGGTTGATGGTAAGTGTGTGTGATGATTTGAGAAAAATGTTGATCGTTGTCAATTGTCTATCGGTCCGGAAAGTTGGGAACCATTGACCTAACATATGTCTCTAAGGTCAGGGAGACTTTTTTCCAAGGATTTGTGCCCAGGATCAGACGTCAGCCTGCTAGGAGGAGCATGAAGAAAGGTTGCTGTCACAATGAAGTATCACTTTTTCTTAGGATGGACTATTTTTCCCTTACCTTTTTCCCTAGAATGCCTCTTGCCTGACCTGATTTCAGACTATCTCATACCGTACAAGGCACAATGATACTTTGGATCAAAACTGTGTACTAGGCTACGTATGGTACGGCGCAAATGGCTCCAATGAGTTTCAAATCAAACAAGGGGCAAACTTTTTCCTGAGCCCATTAGTCACTTTGAACAGAATCGCTCCCCAAATCATTGGGAAACACACGATCCTCTCTGTAGCCGTGCATGCCTATGCAGAGGGTGAATAAAATCCTGCTGCCGTGCGGGTGGCTCTCTACGCAGGCATCAGTGACTGCAAAACAGCAGGAATTGGGTCTGTCCGTATTGATGTTCACCGTAGGGCTCTGCAGAATGACCTTGGACTGGCCGCCTGCGCTGTTGTTTTTGTGTTCAAGAGGTGCGTTCGTAATAAATTATTTTCTAAAATGTTAGGCTCAGTCAGCCCATGCACTTTCTTTCCTAATAATAGGTTATTATTTTCTGTGCAGCGTTCGTGTCAGAGCAGAAAGTCCAGGATGGCTGGGGGAAAGGGGTGAAGGAGGGCAGCTGGGACCGCTGGAAGGATTGCTGGTATTTCTGAAGGACAGAGGGAGCGGGCTTCACCTGTGGCATACATTTGTTACAGATTCCCTCTAAGATCAGGAAATGAGTGCAGTCAGCGCTTCATAATTAACTGTGAGCGGAAAAATCTCTGGAGATGGCTAAAACAGATTTGTCCACTTAGAGAAGAAACGCCATGACTTAACAGGTGTATGGTGCCTGTAATGTGCTACTTAGGAGTTCTTCAGGCTTGGCTGCAAACAAAATATTATCCGACTATAATAACATTGTGAACCCAAAGACCTTAACTGGTTTCATTATCAAGTGAGCGCCTGAGGGGAAATACACAGATGGAAAGGCATTCCTTTCCCTTGGTATAATGCTCCTGTGCCAGAGAATTTATGGCCAGGACGCAGTTGGCCCTTGCATGGGCGCCTGGTGGAGGAAATGCATGAAGCCATTCTGGTCGTCTTTTTTTTTTTTCTTGAAGCCTGTTTAAGGGGTGAGTTTTCATTGCCATTCCCAGGCTTGGGGACAGCACAGCTGTATGCCGCAAGCTACAAGGTGGGGTTTGTGCTGGCCCCTTCTCTCTGCTGTGGTCCTTGTTCTCTCCCTGGGCAATGGGGAGGGAACAGCCCTGCTTGGAAAACACCCACTGCCTTGATGGGTGGATTCAGGCTGCTCTCTAGGTCGGTGTGATGCTTAACTGGCATAATCTTATTCTTAGAAATTAATTTATCCCAGGATGTGCTGGAGGGCTGATCAGAAATGGTCGTCTAAAACTGTGGGTTTTTTTTGGTTTGGGGTTTGTTTTTTTTTCTTCTTTTTGTGGTGCAGAGGCACCTGTGAACTGGCTGAAAGACTAGAATTGGAAAGGTCATCTCTTTCCTCTGTATTCCGAACCTGTTTGCTATACTGACTGGAGATAGCATCTACAAGGCAGAGCCCTATCGCTCAGGCAGTCTGAAAGGCTATATGTGAAGAAAAAAAAAATAAATCTGATATTAACTCATCATTTAGCTATTTGAGGTGGCTATACTCTTTTCTGATTCATTAGGTACCCTGTGGTTTCTCAGTTACAGTTGTCAGGAGACAGGTGTGACAGCCATGTTTTTTTGAATGAGTGGCCAGAGAAGCTGATGTTCCCTGGTGTGCTGATTTTGGCTGGGATAGAGTTAATTCTCTGTACAGTAGCTAGTATGGGGCTATGTTTTGGATTTGTGCTGGAAACAATGTTGATAATACAGGGATGTTTTAGTTACTGCTGAGCAGTGCTGACACAGAGTCAAGGCCTTTTCTGCTCCTCACACCACCCCACCAGCGAGTGGGCTGGGGGTGGACAAGAAGCTGGGAGGGGACACAGCTGGGATGGCTGACCCCAACGGACCAAAGGGATATTCTATACCATATGATGTCATGCTCAGCATATAAAGCTGGGGGAAGAAGAAGGTAGAGGGGGGACGTTCGGAGTGATGGAGCTTTGTCTTCCCAAGTAACTGTCACACGTGATGGAGCCCTGCTTTCCTGGGGATGGCTGAACACCTGCCTGCCGATGGGAAGGAGTGAATGAATTCCTTGTTTTGCTTTGCTTGCATGCACGGCTTTTGCTTTACTTATTAAACTGTCTTTATCTCAACCCACGAGTTTTCTCACTTTTACTCTTCCAATTCTCTCCCCCATCCCACCAGGGGGGAATGAGCAAGCAGCTGTGTGGTGCTTAGTTGCCGCCTGGGGTTAAACCACGACACCTGGAGAGGAGTCTGGTCCATCCACTGTGGACTACTGTTATTTAGGAGAACCTGGAAGATGAACGTGCAGAGCACATTAGGTAGTTGTCTGAAATAGCGTTACATTTTTCAGAACTGAATAAATCCACAAAGTTGGAAATCGCATGCAGGGATCCTTGTTTGCACATTTAGGCTTAGTCAAGAACCCCAAAGGTATTGAAGTGAAAACTAAATAAGTAATGAAGTTGTGGTTCCACTGTAAATGTTAATGTTTTTGTGAGAGACTGGAGGACAAGTTCTTTTATTATTCAAACTGGCTTTTTCCTTCCTTGTTTATATATCAGTTTGCTCTCCCTTTGAACATTGTATATGGTTTCACGGTGAAGAGTTCACAAATCTTAAAATGTTGCCTTCTTGTTAAACACTGATCATAGTGCAAAGGTCTTTTTAAAATTTCTTACAGATCAAATAGCTCTGTTTGTTAAAAAAAAAGGTCAGAAAAAAGGTCACCAGAGTCTTTCATTGTTGGCAAAACTACCTCTTTTTTTTCTTAGTCTGGGTCATAGAAACAGCTGAACAGAACTGATTTCACTGAAGTTATTGATTAAAAACAATCAACCACCCCCTTTCCCCAACCTTCCCCCTTCTTCTAACAGACATCTGGCATGGAAAATTTAAGCTAAGTATTTTTGTCAAGGCTATAAGCAACCAGAGTCTGCTACGATGGCTGCTGCAGGCAACCATAAGAATAAGGAGCTTCGGTAGCCCTGCCTATAGCAACTTCTTAGCTTGAAGATGTTTTGCACAGGTGTAAAAACGCGATGCCAAAGTGCGTCTTGATATTAGCATACTGTACATTGTATCCTGTAATTAACTGCACCCACCTGTATGTTGGCATTTCTCTGACTCTGCCATCCTTTAAGCTGTGTGTATCTGAGGATCTAATCCATCTAAGCCTTGGACACCCTGAACTGCAAATGAAGTCAGAGAGCTGCAGGCGCACAGCTCCTGGCAGGATTATGCACCCAGTGAGCTATTGCTCTCATTATGTTGCACTGCAATATATCATCAGTGTGAAACATCATCCTAATGATGCATTAGTGTAATACATCATCAGGGGAGTCCCACCAGTGATGTATTACTCCCAAGTATGGTGCTACTCAGTAAGAAAATCATCTCGCAGCCCTTGTGTTGTTTCAGAACAGCATCAGTGAAGGCAAAATATGTTGCTAAAGATTGATGCAGCTCCCCAATTCCGTAACTATGTTAATGGTGGGGGTACCACCTTCTGTGCGCTCTGACTTTGCGATTGTATTTGCAAAGAGGTGTATTTGGTCTGTCTTTGGTTGCATTTCTGTTTGGAAGGAGCAGGAATTGATTCTTTAGATTGATGGCTGGGGGGCTTGAATAGGAAGCCATAAATCTCCTGCCTGAGTGTCCATTTTGTAATTCTTGGGGATGGAGAAAGGGTATATGAAAACTTGGTGCCAAAATTTGCAATTTTAAGGATTTTTCCAGTGTTGTCCTGATACATCTTCAGGTTTCAGTCACATGCACTAAGATAAATCCTTTTAAAAAGCACTGTCTCTCAAAAATTAAACCCCTCTGTTTCCTGTGTCAACCTATTGATTTTCTTTGGTCTGCAAGATCCTATAGCAAAACAATCCTTCCCACAGCAGTTGTCTCAAAGGCAAGATTTACTTCAGTGGGCAAGGCAATCACGTGACTTCGCTTACACTTTTGAATCGCAATGGTGATACTGTGCGGTCCTCACCATGGGATTGCATCAGTTCAAGGGACTGCCAGGTGGAGAAATGTAGTTGGCAATGGTCCACATAATATAAGGACGGTGCTACTCCATAGGACACATCCATAGTAGGATTGGAGGGAATATTAGCTATAAAATAGACATTTCTGAAATGTGGTTTTATACATGGCCAGTGTTTTCTAGAGTGTTTTTTGGATGCAGCCAGTTTACAGGTGCAATAGAAGGAAACTTAAAGGGAGTCTGAACTTCAGTGTGCTTTTGAATCTGCGTTGCATATTTTCTATGCTGAAGTGCTGCACACAGGTTGTTTTTTTTAAAAAAAATCTTCCCAGTCACAGAAAAACCTCAGCAAAACCAAGGGACAGTTCTTCAGTAGGTTGAGCAAAATTTGGTCTCCCTTTGCTTTGCTTCTTGTTCTCTTGTATTACCATATAACTGGACTGAGCAGCATGATCGTGGCCTTCTTGGGATTTGTCAGTCACCCTTTTTTTTTCCTGTAAGGCTCCTGTAAAGGTCTTTACCAAATGCTTCCGCCTGCATACCTATGTCAGTAAGATAAAGAAGTATTGCAACACTGCTGTACTCGCAGGAGCACCTACTGAGCCCTCTATTACTGCAGCAAAATGGAGATTTTGTTTTACTGCTATAGCTTGTTTCATTCATTCACGATGTTTTTACTGTCCCGATCCAAAGCATGCACATGTTGGTATAACATGAGGAGCACTTTGCTGGCGTCATTATTCTTTTACTGGTTAAGTGCTCTAAGGGCTTATTTAGGCAGCAAAAGCAGTACCCCAAGCCAAAAGAATTTCAGTTGTAACTTTCTTGAAGCCTTATTTGGGCAAAGTATGAATGGCCCTAAAAGACAGTAACTAATTTATTTCTTGAAGTGGTGCTGGGTTAAGATCACCATCACAAATCACACCATTTTCAACGTTAGGGTCTCCCTTACTGCTGTAAGGAATCCAAATCTGCTCTTTTAAAAAGTTCCTCCTCAAGACTGGTTTAGGCTCGCAGAGGTACCAGCTCGCTCTCCAGGAGGATGGCGAGGCTGCCGGCGCAGCATGGCTCCTTTGTGTTAAGGCATAAGCAGCTGGAGGAGTAATCCTTTGCCTGTACGTCGGGCAGAAGAGCGAAGCCTGGTGTCTCTCCTCCCGGTGACAGCACCATGGCTGTCTGATAATTGCCCTTGGTTTTAAATTAAAATAAAGATCAGCCTTGCTGTCTGCATTAAATAAACAAAATGCAATAAACCCAAAAAATCTCTGTCAAGGAAGCAGGAGTTTAAAGGCAGAAATCATCTAATGAGTTGATCTTTACAGTTTTTAAAGTTTGAAGATTAAAATTGCTGCTTCATTTCCATGCTGCTGTTTGATGCTGCTGTGAAATCAGGTTCTCTTTCCCAGCCTGCCCGAACTCAGCCCCAACAGCAAATAGTTTTCATCAACAAAAATTAATAGATGATAACCTTAATTTTCTGATTGGGCTGCTGCTAAGGGGTTTTTTTTACCTTGGGACTGCTCGGTTCATGCCTCGGAGCCTTCTCGTTAGAGCAACACTGCCCTTCTCTGTGTATACAGAGCGTGTAATGAATCAAGCATTGCTGTAAATGCTGTTTGTAAAAGTGAAGTGTTTCTGGCAAATTTTCTCAGCTTATTGCATAGTCATATATGGCAGGTTATTGTGTGAATAGGTATTAAACTCTGCATGTGCACTTTAACCTTCTCTGAACTTTGTTCTTGTCTTTCAGAAGGAGTTAACTAAATCCAAATTAGTGGTGGGCTGTCAATCAACAGTCGTATGGGGTTTTTTGACCTTACGGTACATCCTGTTGTATTGCATCGTGCTTTGTTCTTCCATCAGGTTACCGTGACTCAGGCACAAACACGACACATCAGAACTATAACGTGATGTGACATGGCCAACAAAAATATCACTTAAGAGTTGTGTGGATAGCTTCAATTCGTTCAATTCATGGATTATTCGCTGTCCATTCATGTGTTGATACAGGGTTGGGTACTTCTCAACTTGGTGGCTGTTAAATGAAAGGGAAAAACAAAAAAGCACCAAAGCAAAGAAATAATAGCTAAGACCCTCGTCCTTCAGCTGGGTTCCCCTGCATTCAGCACCCGGGCTGTGCGCTGCGGTTCCAGCTGGTGATATTTGGAACCTGTAAGTTAATTAGAAGGAGAAATTTCTGCAGTTACCAGTGTAGATATTCTGGAGAAAAAAACATTGCCCTGGGGGAGGGATGATATTTGAGCAGATTTATAGTGCTCTGAGTGTGCATATGAATGAGATGATGGCCGTCAACATGGCTCGCTGCTGTGGGGAACTGTCAGCTTTGCTCGGGTGGAAGGAGATCCGTGGGAGGGGAGCAGTGGAAATGAAGGGAAAATTGCATCGGTTTTAAAATGGGATTTAAAATTTCCTAAAATACATAAAAGCAGACTCTCTTTTTCCTCTGGAGGGGAAGGGAAGGAAAGAAACATCCCACACAGGCAAGCAGCACAGATTAAAGTCTACTAAATATTTGGGGGGGTCACCATGCATAGAATGCCTAAACCCCATCTCCCTCCCACAGTTTGGTAAAAATCACCCTGAACAGAGTTTGAAACATCCTGGTTTATTCTGCTCTGGCAAAACACGTTTTGTTTGTTTTGGTGGAAAGGTCAGCGTGGTACAGGGTAGCACGAGGTTTGTTGAGGACCATGGCCAGGCCAAGCCAAGCTAAGGGATGTGCTTGTCCTGCCCCGGACCACATGTTTTAATAAATTGCATCCCCTCAGCTGAAGCATCGTTCCTTGCTGTGAGGATGCTGTACAAGATTGCGTGGGGCAGTACACGGCTTCGTCTAATGCCTGTACAGCCATGCGGGGCTGCGGCATGCTCGCCCACGTTGCTGTGTGGGCTGGAGCACGCTGCTGGCCGGCTTCCTTCCTTTGCTCCTTCCAGAGGGGCTATGGGTGGATAAGGCAGGTTATTTACAATGCGTTCATTAATTACCTCTCTTTGACAGCAGAATTGCATTTTCTTCGTAGACGCTTAGAGAATGTAAAGTGGGTCGGCCAGCCGTTTTAAGAATCGCTTTTGAATCCGCTCCTTTCACTTTTATCTTTTTCTTCTCAACTTGAATAAATCTCTAGAGGCTGCTAATTGCAGCAAGTTTTCTGTAGCGCTTGAGCGGTGGGCAGCACATTTTTAACCTTGCCTTCCACAGAGGTTTGGTGTCACTTGATGTGCATGTTGAGGAACAGTTGTGTGTTGCTAAACTCTGTCATTTGGAGGCCCTTCTGTTTTTAAATATTTGTCAGTGCAGCCTGCTGTCATTTACAGTGAGCCTTTATTGAGATCATTAAACGGAAAGTTTAAGATTAATTCCCTTTCAGGGCAAGAGGAGGAGGATAAATAACCAGTCCTGCTCGGTGTTCGTTCTTAATGACTCCAGCACAGTGTGAAAGAGTAAACAGTTTTGACAAAAGATGTAATTGATTGTTTGCGTTTGACTGATCACTCAAAAATGTAGCGTGTCCTCATTCAGAAGATGCTCTTTAAGGTAATGAATGTGATGTTAGAAAACAGGGTCTCGTGCTAAGCAAGGGTGAGGTTTCATGCTGTGGCTCTGCTCGTGACCGGGCTGGCAGCTGCTGGGAATGCTGGTGCTGCCTCAGCCCCGTCCCTTCGTTTGGGGTTCCCCTCTCATCCTTGGGAAGCCAATTCAGAGAAACAAACTGGTGGAAAGCTAGGCTACCAGAAATAAGAAAGATTAAAAGTGAAGCGTTTTCTGCCAGTTTAGATCCCTGAATTGCCATATTGATTGCCAAGGTCAGACGAACACCAAGGCTGGCATGAAGGGATGGGATGTTGCAGCCACGAGCTCAGGGAGGAGGAAAGTGGGACACGTTGTTCAGTGGCAAATGGCCAATAGATCTGCAAGCTGAATTCCAGACTGCGGTGGTGGGACATGCTAACACGCTAACAGCAAAGTTAATGGTGGTGTGGTTATCCATAGGCTTTCTGCATTCTCCAGCTGCCACCTCTAGTTTGTTGGGAATGAAGACAAGAGCTTTAAAGACCACCTACTGCTTGCATCCTCAGATACCCTGTGGGCATATTCATTCTGTTCACATCATGTCTAGATCTAACCTTGTCTTTTTCTGTCTCCTTGTGTAAGTTTTTCTAAATGCTTCTCTTTCATCCCCTAATATGCTACTCTTCATGCTGATTTTCTGATTTCACTCTCAGAAGCTTGGGTGATAAGCAGATCAGAGGTATGTTAAGAGATGAAGTAACTTGTTTTTCCATATCTGTGGAACAGTGCTGCATAAGGGGATGTGCAGCAATGAAAATGAGAAAATACAGGAGGAGCGCATGAAAGGCCAATGAATGAAAAGACCTGAGAATGCAAGTATTTGCCAATTAAATTCACGCCACAGGAAGACATTCTGGGTGCATAGAAAGAACAGAAGACTCATACAATGCTCACGTCTTCAGGATGTCTTTGGGAATGCAGAACTGTTTGAAAAGCTGAAATTGGGGCCGGCTCATTTATGTTATGGCTTTGTAATGCCAGTTGTGATTCTCTTGGGCTTAACTCATCCTTTCCTTCCTTGTCTCACAAAATCCGATGTGGAGCACCTGCAAGGGACCTCAAGGAAAGATTGAACAGTTACCTGAGCAAGTCAATGGTACCCATTAAATGTTTAGGTGATAGGCTGAAAAGGATATCTATCCTTTTGGATAGCCTTTGGAGCTATCTAGTTATTAAGGGACTAAATAATACTTTGTATTATTTTTGCTATGTATTTTGTTTCACAGACTATTTGTGAAGCAAAGGGAGAAGCGCTACTACCATGGTGGTTGAGGGTAGTAGATGATCAGTCATGGGTTTGGAGCAACATAGTGAAAGGTGGTCAAGATCAAGGTCTTTGTAATTGAATCAGGTGTGAAGAGGACCTTTACTGGGTGACCAAAACCTGACCGTGTGGCTGTGGCTAGACGATAACTCCCCTGAATTTCTGGACCCTTCCTGCCTAGGGGGTGCTGACGTCTGCCTTGGAAGGCAAAATAAATTACAGGCTTTTCATCAAAAGGATTGCTTAATAGTACAAATAAATTTTCTGGAAAAGAAAGTTGAGTGTACAAACTGCTCTGAGCTTCCTCGCCAGTCAGCGCACGCACGTACATAGTTTTTGTCTTCACTATGGATAGGGATTGAATTCTGTGGCTGAAGAGTATGTTGATGCCTTAGGCAAAGGATTGTTGAATAGCTGGGAAGGAAAGCTTTCCTGCTTATCAGAGGGGCACCGTCAATGCCCTGCTGTTTGTAGGATCAGTGCTTATGCCTGGCTAGCTGCATCATGTCTTAGTACACATTGCTTTGTACTTCCCAGTGCCTTCTCCTCCTCCTCTTCACTACTTCTGGTCTTCAGGTTCCGGGCCATGGGTAGTGGTTGGATAAAAAGAACAATATTAGAGAAGGGGTGAGAAGTACAATTTACCTATTTGTGTTTCCTTTTCCTTCATTGGTGAGTTCATCCACTTCAGCTTTCATCGCCACGCACGTCTGGGATTCTTCCTCCAGGTGATGCAAGGTGTTTCCAATTTCTCCTTCTCAACAAACTGAGACCTAGACTCAGGTCTCAGGTTTTGTTGGTTGGTTGCGTTTTGTTTGTTTTCTTTTTTGTGGTTTTTTGTTGTTGTTGTTTCAGAATACAACTGAGTACCCAGGGCACAGATCATTGTGCTTGCTCTTTTCTGAGTCATTTCCAACTGGTCATCCTCCCTTTGAAAAAGTCGGTACCAGAAGTTTCAGTATGCAATAAATGCTTTAATAGCATTATTTACAGTCAGCAGAATCAACTTTCTACTCCAGTTCCCATGTGTGAAAGGTGGTTTTCTCTGTGACCGGATTGCGTGGTAATTGTATGTTGAACTGGTCAGCTACAGTAACAGTAAATTCCATTAAGTCACAGCTTTTCAAGTGCATCCTGTGGCCTTTGTGGGTGACCCATATTTTTATTTTTACATGTGTGAACTTGAGATGAGATGATACTGGGAGGCTGGTTATTTGAAGTTGAGCCTACTTTATCAATTATTGTGGTTTACTCTCTGGAAATCATCTGGTCTGGTGTATACTTATCTAGTACTGTTCTTTCAGAAACCTTTGTCAGTGATATTGTTAGTGTATTATTATTGTATAATAATACAATAATATTGTATAATATTGTTGGTGAATTACTCACTTTATCTCCCAGTTACTGACAGAATTTGAGCAACATTGGATTGAGACCAGATCCATATAAAATTGCCTTAGAAATGTCTGTAATTGCTGATCGTTTCCCATTTACAATTACTTTTTGGGATAGATGAGCCAGCTTTTAATCTATTTTCTTCTCTGTTGATTATGTCCACTGATAATTTTTAATTGGAATGTCATGTAAAACTAATTTAAATGCCTGACAGTAGTCTAAGTGTATTATTTCCCTCATAGTGTTGCCAACCGTACTTGTAATGACACCAGGCTTATGTGATAAGACTTCTTTTCCATAATACTGTGTTGATTTCCATTAGTTATGCTACCATCCCTTAATTCTTTACTGATTGCATTTGTAACAGCTTTTACATTATTTCGCCTGAAATCAATACCAGGTTAGCTGATCTATAAATACCTAGCTCATCCTGCTTGCCCTCTTAACATATTGGCAGAAAATCAGCTTTTTCAGCTTGCTGCAACTTCCCCCCCCAAGCCTGGGAAACAGGTTGGGATTACAGACAAACTCCTATCACATCCTGCTGCACCCTTCTGACAGCACCATCCCTGCGGAGGCAGTTTTAGCACGTGTCCTGGTTCGTGCACACCTTGCAGACTGGCTGTGAGAAGTATATAAATCAGCAGAACAGGAAAGGAAAGGAAAATGATCATATTTTAAAAAAAAATCATTTTACTTCATCTCTAGTAGCAGTATGTCTGTGAAGTGGTGGTACCAATACACGTGATGATAACGATCCATACGTTTGTTAGCGGCATGATGCTCTCAATCTTGTAAACCCAATGGCATCTCAAAAAATGTATGCGAAGCACGAAAAGATAGGATTGAAGGAAGTGTAGAAGACTGCAGGTAAGAGTCACGTAGCCTTGCCCACTGGCCTCTCAATCACTGCGGAGCTATTTGCTCCGAGGAGCAGATAGCAAACTAGTATGTTTAAGGTGATGCAGTGATGAGCGCACTTGCATATGGATAAATGTAGAGTGTTTTCCATGATGGAAAAGGAAAGATCTGGGAATAGAGACAAGAAAATCTGTAGACTTTGATGCCAGTACATTTCTGTATTTGGCTTGAGGAAAACTAATGCAGAATTTGACACATTCTTTTAAGTTGATTGGAAATTTGTCCTCCTCCTTATTTTGAGAGCAGTTCTGAACTGGCCCATAATTGTCAAAGTGAAAAAAGGAAATCCTGTCGTCTCTGCTATTATGGCTTAAAGCACTTTTTCAATTAAATTATCATTAGGGTTACATCATGAAAGGTATCAACATAATCCGTTTAAGTATATCTTATAAGGCTCTTTACTACCAAGAAAAATCTCCTGTCTTTCAGATACCAAAGTTACAGGAATTAATCAATCACGGACTCCAGGGGAAAATTCAGCCTTGATGTAACTCAGTAGTAGGCATTCATTTATATCATGCCTCGGCGTGTATCTTTGTCTGCACTAGGATTTTATATTTGTATTATCACAGGACTTTTGTGAAGCTCTTGCATCAGGCTGTTATAGCTAGCACAATAACTACTCTGTACACCAGCATTCCCTGCTATTTTGGTTTCTATTTGATGTCATGTTTTTACTTTACCTGGGGAGTATTTTTGCCTGGAGGAAACAATTGAGAAAAGAGGCATATTTGAAAAGCCAGGAATCAAAGGAGTGATAAAAAATACTTCTGAGCACAGTGAATAATTAGGAGTTAACTCACTATGTCATATAGATGAAGAGTATTTATTGCATGTTATTGAAAACTTTCTCTGAGATAATACTAATTTTCCTGAGACCTTCATGGGACAGTCAATCCTAGCATATCTTGTCTGGTAGCCTCAAATACATATGTTTTTATTTTCAGGATGCTTCGGTGTAGTGAGGGCTAAAATTGTCTCCATGTTACAGCTGGGGCACTGAGGCATAGCGAGGCTTATGTTTAGAAAACATTGCCACTCATGTTGTGTTTGGAAGGCATTCCTAGTCATGCGGAGCTTCTCACCAGGAGAGAAGTTGGGAGCTTCATGAGGGTCTGCCAGCAACACTGGGATTTCCAGTCTTGTGAAGGAACAGGCTTTCTCTTTTTCTTTCTTTTTCTTTCCTTTTTTCTTTCTTTTTTTTTTCCTCCTCCCACCCCCCAGTCCATAAGGTAGCACTCCCTGCATGGGGGAAGCATTGCCAAGCGCAGTCTGGTGGCATAGAACGGTTCTCCAGCAGCTGGCCCAGAATTTCCCAGTGGGGTTGGGGTGTGTTCTGTTGCCATTTTCATTCTGTGCTGTTCCAGACAGCGTAAGCATGTCTAAGTTACAGGGATTTGAATATGTGGATAGGAGGCAGTTTCAGAGTATTGCTATTTATGTATTTGTTCCTGCTGTGTAAGGTTATCCATCACAAGTGAAGAGATTTTTAATAGACCTTATCTTCATGTACAGTGTAAGTAACAGTACATTTTGGTTCTTCCTGTATCATTTTTCAGAGAGGCAAACTGCAAACGAAAGCCAAAACAAATCAAAACCTCTATGATTTCCTGATGCAAAATAACATTTCCAGTTTTAGAGAACAAATGTTTAATCAATGCATCATGCAATCATGGAAGAGGAAAGCTAGCATTTTTATCTTAGAAAAATATGTATTGCTGGTTGTGACCTAGAGCTAGGACAATGCTGCTACTCCCACAAGGGGGAAAAAAAAAAAAAACAACAGATTTTCAGTTGCTGGAGCACAGCAGTTCTGCACTGTGTGAGAGCAGGTTTTGCCTTAAAACTACGTATTTTGAGTGTTTAAAACCACTAATTTGTAACTTCAAAGATTTTAAGTTTAACGTCTGCCAAATGATGGCATGTAGATTGTCTTTTAGAAGTAGGAGATATTCTTTAATGTTATTAAGAATCTACATCCCCAGTGAGGCCAGAGTTGGTGTTCCGGCATGGTCCATCTTCAGAAGGAACTCCAGCTCCCTATTTTAGCATTTGCATGATCTCTTGGCATCTCTTCCTTCGCTGCCCCGAGCTCCGTAGCACTTTCTGTCCAGCCATCCAGGTCTTTCTCAGCAATGTCTCTTGAATTTGTGTTTTCCTCATGCTTTATAAACGATGTCAAGACCCTCTTGGTTTGCATATTTACCTGGAGAAATACTAAGCGGGGATGTTTGTGTAAGCAGGAGTCAGTCGGCGCCGGTGAGCATCCTCAGCACTGCATGCATGGAGCTCTGCCATCGCTCCTGTTGAAGCTGCTGATGGAGACGAGCAGGATGCCGTCAGCGTTTGGCATGCTTCTTGTTCAAAATTCAGCTGTGTATTTAGCTCTCAGAAACACCCTGGTCTTTTGTGAAATCATGTAATCTTAATTTCGAGCCTATCGCTGATCGTGCCCTCTGTTTGATGTGAGCTAGTCTCTTGAGATGGCTGGCATCCTGGAGTGAAGAGATGGAAGTGAGAGATCTGGTAAATCTGCTGTTGCTTAGAGTCTCCACCTTTGATACTGTCTCCAGAGACTGCACAGATCTCTTCTTTTCGGTCACCAGTCTACATCCTCGCTGTGATTTTGATGGGAGATTCCTTTAAGGCATTTTGTACTGACAAGGTTATTTTTTCTGTGCATGTGCAGTAGAATTTCACAGAAACCTTCAAAGAAAGGGTTTTTTTTTCATGTTTAAACTGAGTTCACAGTTGCTTAGGTTCTTTGTAAAATTACCAAGAAATAAATTATATGAGCGGCTTAATTAACAGTAAGTTAAGATGAAAGATGCCTGTTGTTTTTCTCTTACAGTTACACCATTTTTTTCATAGATATGTATATTGAAAAGTAACAGCTAGTAGAGCTGTCTGCTTTTTGCTGAACACAGCCCCTAGTGAGCACTGGCATTAGGCATTTGATTCGTATATTAAAAGAAGAACCAGTGTTGCACAGAATTGCTGTCATTGCAGACTTCTGCCTTTGCTTATGGATGAGGTCTTGGATGTCAAAAACTCCAATAAAGCTTCCCCCCCCCCCCCAATTTTAAAATTCTACTCTGTTGCAAGCCTGGGAAAATTCTGTTGTTGGGGTTTTCCCCTCCTTTTTGCCAGAAAGGTTTTCCTTCTCAAAAAAGACAAGACAAATCAAAGATGCGAGAATTTTTTATCGACTGTTTTTCAGCTAGTATGCTAATGAGAAAGGCTTGCAGCATCTTGGTCATGTGTAGGTAATTTTGCTTGTCTTTTAAAGGAAAAGTTTTTGCCAGAAGTAAAACTTTGGTTTGTGGTTTTGTTGAAATTTTTTTTCTGGGATTTGGTTAGAGACCCAGTGGAGGTGACTGCTCTGAAGAGCAACTTTGTTGATTTTCTCTTGTAAAATTTTCTATTAGATTTAAAAAAAAAAAAAGAGTATACTGAAGAGGTTAATCTTTTTTGTGCTGAATTTCCTTAATTTGAGAGTTTTTCTCCATGCTGTACATATATGTACCATGTGGCCAGGCGGGGCTGCTGGTTCAGCTGTAGGCACAAAGAGGAAGCGAATAACCCAGTGTTATGTTTGCTCTGTGCTGGTGAATTGAATTTCAGGGTCTGCAGCTATGGGTAACTCCATGACAAAGCCAGGTTTCCACAGGGAAGATGCTGAGAAGTTCAAGTGGGAACAGGAACTACGATAGGCTGCAGCGATACAGCCGCCCCGTCCTTGTTACAGGAATTATCTCTGAAGTATGGTGCACAGATTCCCAGTTGCTGTAGTTATTAAGTATTCAAAACAGGATTGGGGTATCATGGAAGTGCAGACAGATCCCTCTAATGACAGTATGGCTGTCAGGAGCATGTCAATACTATCCGGAGAGAAATTGCAGTCTGGGCTATTTAGATTTGCGATACGGTCTTATTCCAGTGCCGTTATAAAGAGTTGTGTTAATTGAGCAAATCTCTTTTGAAGTTGGTTGATTTCCCCCGTTACATGTAAGACCCAATAATGACTATTCTAATGTGCTAATTAAATTTATTTATTGATCTACCTTTTATTTAGAGAAGACAATCCAAACAAGAAGCTGCGGCATGTATTGTGGAGGCATGTGGCAAAGCATGCCTGCGGTTTGGTACATCAACCATAGTGGAGAAGGTACTGTGCCTGGGGTTTCGTTTCAGAATTGCTCAGAGTAGTAATGCAGACGAGTACATTAATCTCCTTAACTATTCAGAAATGAAAGATCAGGTACAATAACTTATTATTTATTGCTCTTCCAACATGTCTGTTCCATAAGATTCGCCATTAAAATTAAAATATAGACGCTGTAACAGCTAGTTTAAGAGAGTCTATGGCTTTGCTGTTCGGTGCTGGAACATTTTTCACTGTCAATTCCAGCAGGTTTCCTGCCACGCCGGTGTCCCCCACCGATGGGGTGGTGAAGGGTTTACACCGAAACGATGCCCATGGTTATTTAGAAGGACCCAAGGGTAAGGTGCAGTGTGGTCGCTGAGCCACTGACGGCCGAAAAAGGCAGCAAGCACAGTTCATTCTCGCTGTACAGTAGCTCCACTGAAACAAATTGGAGCAGTTGTTTCAGTGCATAAACAAATTCCTACATTCCCATTTCCTTTTTTTTCAGTAAACAACTGACATTTATTTTTGTGGTCTTGCAGAGGGATTCCCAAGCCCACTGCTCTGTGCAGCAGTGAAACCAGAATTAGGTGCGTAGTCATTTTAACAGCTACCCATGCCTCCAGAAGGCTTTTGTGCATAATAAACTTTTACTAGGAGGGGGACAATAACGACTGTTCATTGTGTGGCATAACTTCATTTTCATGTTTATTACAGATTAGCCCTACTCTTTCATTATGTACTTAAGCAAAATTATCCTTAAGGTTCTTGGAAACAAATCAAGAAACTAAAGGTAGACCCTGTAATAGATGTCTCTGCCCACGCTATGCTGTAACATAACTCCTTTGACTATTGATTGATTTATTTCACTGCACATGAATGTGCCAAATCCTATCAAGCCACACTGTTTGAAATACCATATGAACACACAGCCCCTGCTCTTAGAGTTCAACATTTAATCGGAGGAGACGGACAAACAGGAAGAGCGGAGGTAATGGAGAAGGGAAGCGTGGGGATTAGATTTCCCTTGCCCAGGGTAACGCGTGGAATTAGTGGCAGAGCTGGAAACCAAACCCAGGCATCCTGAGCTCTGCTCTGGGGCCGCCAACCCCACGCAGGACGTGGCATCGCTCCATATCTCGGGTGGGACAGGACCCCAGGAGGGCTCTGGTCGGGTGCCCTGCTGGAAGCAGAGCCAGATCCCAGCTTTTTCTAGTCTGGCCCTGAACAGGGGGGAGGTTTGCACGGCCACTGTTGGGAGACCTGCTCTGCTGCATGCGTGGCCGCCTGCTGAAAACGTCTTCCCCTGTGTCCAGCCAGAGCATTTCTTCTTGCCACCTCTCCCTCCTCTAATCCTGCAAAGAAAGGATGATAAAACTTACCAATTATTTCATGGGCTGCTGATAGTGGGTGGCCAAAATCAGACCTGTGGTCTGGTGGCCAAAAATACCTTCACCAGGTGTTTGGAAAACAAAACATAACAGTGGATTTCAAAGAGCTCTCTTGTTTTCCAAAGAAGGCTCTTCCCAATTTCCTTTTGGAGTTAACAGTTGGAGGATGGATGCTTTTTCCCCCTGCCAGGCCACTGTTAACTTATGTTTCCTCTGAAGTACCATTTCTTTACCAAATTTACAAAAATTTGGTCAGTATTGTGTAACATGCTATTCACCTGTTGGTGGTTATGTTATGCTGGCATTAAGCAGGCTAGATATTAATGTAACTGATGTTTATATATAGCTCTGGTTTTACATATAGATCTCTATATCATTCTGTTTCTTGAGCTGCCCTTTTATTCCAAATGGCTTTGAAATTCAATTTATCTTTAATTACAACACATGTATTAATCCAGGATTAAGGGTGAAGAGTTTCATTGTTCTCTTGGCTTTTTTTTTTTAAATGGGATTTGTGGGTAGTCAGCACTATTCAGGATTTTGTCTCTTGATGTTTCCCTTCTTTCGGTATATAATAATGCGTCTATCAGATAAAGAGCTTTAAAATTTTTTTTTTTTTTTTTTCAGCTCTCTGATGAAGGTATGTGCCCAGAGGGGTTGGGTTATGCGGAGGTTGCGTGTCATCCCTGCTCTCTGTGCAGTGAGGTTTTTCTCAGCCAGGAGAAAAGCTGGCGTTTAACCCTCAGACTGCAAGTCCTCTTGGCATTCGGGCAAGCGCGCGTCCGACATGAGTGCCACGAGTGGTGCCTTCCCGCTAGCCGCATGCTGCCAGGGGTGCACTTTTATTGTCGGTCCGCACAGCAGAATTAAAAAAAAACTCACTTAGCCAAAGCAGCAAAGGTAACAAGATGGCATGCAGCCTGGCCTCGTATTTGTTTCACCTGTGAAACTGTTTGCCACTTAAATTTGGCAAGGATGTTGGAAAAAAAAAAAGAGAGCAACTGACAATCTCTCCGTTACCTGAAATCAAATATTTCACCTCTCCGTCACACTCTTGCTCCGGGAACGGGAGGTGACGATCCCTGAGCCTCTCCGACGGCTGAGCCGGTGGGAGCGCTGCGACGGCTGACTCGGCCTGTGGGATCGATGGGAGGCTTTCCAGACCTTACTGGGGTTCGGGCTAGGTCAGTACTGCTGCATTTGGCTTAGGTGTAGCACAAGGTCCTGTGTGCAAGATGGGCTCGACCCAAGGTCTTGTTTCCACGCGAATTTCTGTCTCCCAACCTCTGGCCTGAGAAAAGACGAGACTAGTGCTGGCTCAGGGTGTCTCAGATGTACAGAAGCGGGATGGGGCAGAGCTGTGGGGTCTTGTCATCTCTTGCCCCTTTGCCCTGACCCAAGCACAGGGACTCTCTCATTCCCCATCTTTTCCTTCCTCGCATGTTGCTGCTGCGTTCCCACTGAGGAACACCATTGCCTCCCTCCTGCCTTGCCCTGCTGCAGCAGAGATCTCCCCAGGCCATTGCATGGCCAAGGAGGTCAGGGAGGGATGCTGGGTGCTCCTCAACCTCCCGGCGTGCTTGCTCCTCACCTCCTCCTTCAGCATCATTAGCAGAAGCAGAAAGCCTCGCAAGCTTGGGCCTCGCTCAGCTGTTCAGCTGCATGTGCTGCTCGGTCACAGCATCTCACCAGTGCACCCAGGGTGATTCACTGCATCCAAGGCTGGAGTAAGGAGAGAGGTTTGTGGGTGTGAGTTACATCCACACTTTTGCAGTGTTTTGCTTCACTTTCCCTCACCCCCTGTGAACTCCAGTGAAAAAAAGTGTAGTGAGATAGCTGTTGTTAAGCACCTGCTTCCT
Source organism: Balaeniceps rex (assembly GCA_013401315.1). NCBI lineage: Eukaryota > Metazoa > Chordata > Aves > Pelecaniformes > Balaenicipitidae > Balaeniceps > Balaeniceps rex. The sequence continues at coordinate 130,141 of VYZW01019916.1, forward strand.
TTGAAAAATAGTAAACAAACAACTTAATCCAAGAATGGGCACAGATGGAGTCAGCCAACAAGAAAATCACCGCTGCAGCTAAGGCTGTGTGAGCCAGGTCTTTCTCAAAGGGATGAACGGGAGTCTCCTCCAAAGCTGGGTCTCCGCGTGCGCCAGTGTTTGTTTCCTTTCTGATTAGGAATGCATTGAATAAATCAGATAGTGCTATGTTTAATGTTTTCGCTCCCAGCCTGCCATTTGTTGACACAGCATTGGCATGATGAGCAGCTGCAGGTCAAATTTGTTGCGGGGCTCCCCTAAGTCTGCAGCTGCTAAAAATAAACATTTTGCGCAGGTGGAGGCTTTGGCTGGGCTTGTGGTTTGGCTTAACTTGCAAAGTTTGGGATCTTTTCTGAGGTATGTAAATCACATTTGAAATATTTGGCAAGTCAGTGCCTGAACATAAAGGAATTCCACCTGAGGAGCTGAAGCAGCTCTGATGGGTGTTTTGGCATGGCATCAGCCGCCTGAACTCGACAGTGTCTTCCATATCGCTGTGTTTTCCAAGGTTTCAGTTGTCCTGATGAAATGTTGGCTCCTTCTAAGAAATGTTTGTTGGGGTTGTACCTGGTCAGTCTGATTGATTGATTGGCGATCAGTCTGTCGGGATATTTACCCTGTACTTGCTGCACTGGTCTTGGGGCACCTGGCCATTGCAACGATTATCAACACCAGAAGAGCTGTTCAACATGGCAAACATTTCGATGAATCAGAGAAACATAGCAGCTGGAGGCAGAAGTTGGAGGTGGAAGGACCATCCAGGCCATCTTCCAGGAGCAGGAGGTTCAGGGAAAAACGGCACTGCTGATCAGAAGAGAATCCGAGTCAAGCCAAGAGGAGAGAACAGATGGGGCCCAGACCACCTAACTTTTACCTATATTCTAGATAGTAGTGGTGCAGCCCTTGTAAAATAAGCACTCAGGTTCCCTGTGCTGGAAGGAAAAAGGTGCTTTTGAAATTTTGCAAATGGAATTGCCATTAGGCAGCTAGCGTTTAAGCAAGAGTTAAAGGATAATACTTGTGTGTAATATTCGCATGCAAGAGAGTCCGTCTAAATTAGGTGGACTGGATCTCATTTGCTGTTGTCTGATGGGGAGATGATCCATGAGCTTGTGGAGACCAGAAACAGAAAGATGAAAAATGGTTTGCCTTGTTCCCACTGCTCTCCACTGCTGAGCCAACAACTCCTCATCCAGAGACACCTTTGCATATTGCAGTCCCGCGTCCCTTGAGAGTTGGTCCGGGCCTCTGTGCTTATACTGCACTTTCATATATTTCAGAGAGTGTCAGAGCAGGTTTGCACCATTTCAATAAAAGTGTGCTGGGTCAATATCCAAGATAAGCCTCTCGCTTACAGCGATGGCAGCCAGTATAGATAAGGGGTGATTGAAAAAGTTCCTGAGATTTCATATACTTTTAAATAAATAAATATATAGAGGCATACTGAAACTTTAGCATCCTTCCAGCACTGGGAATCTAACATATTCAATTACAATTAAAAAAAAAATAAAATCAAGGAAATCCTATTTTATCTTGTTACTATAAAATGAAATTAAGGAGCCATTCACCTTTACAAAGCAGACTTAAAGAAACTGGCTTCTAGGAACGTGGATTTGATTCGTCTGTATTTGTGAAATGGGACATTCAGTGTGAGATTTAATAGCCGGTTAAGAATAAGGAAAAAATTATTGTTATAAATACTTATTATTTTATTTCCTTCTGTTATGGCTTTGTTCGGGGAGCTTTCTCTCCCTGCTACCTGACTGCATGCTGAATTTCATTGTTCAGTAATGCAGTCCAGCTGTTCCAGCTGTTCAATATTCAAGCAAATACTGGGTGTTTTTCTTAACAATTCATTTGTATTTAGTTACCTTCTTCCAGTGCAGATTAGCTACTGAATAACCAGGAGTTGGAATAAGAGCTTGTAATTTTAGATGCTTCCATATGTACTTGGCTTAACACATTATTTTTCCTCAAAGATTGTACTCATAGGTATTTTATATGAATATTTTTCTAAAGTCTTAACATTCAGATACTTTTGAGATTTTAATACTCATCCGTACTTTCAGCTAGTATCTAATTGACACCACTTGCTTTCTGTTTTTCTATTGTTTGAACAGACTTTGCTAGAATAGTATAGCTTATTAATTTATGGAAATGTTGAAATACTGATGGATTTAAATTTTGTATAGCATGTGAATAGTGTGTTTAAAGCCTGAGGATTGAAATTGTTTGGGGTTTTTTAAGTTATATTACATGCTCTCCTGAAGTTGTAAAAGTTCAGTGTTTGTATGGTTTTCTCTCTCATTAGTAGTACAAAATATTTTATTGAGCAATTGTGATTTTTCTTTAACAGTTTCAAAGTGAGGTACTTTTCTACAGTACAATTATAGGAGGGCTGTGTTGTTGCATGGTGTCTTCTTTCCGTGGCTATTTCGATGTCTTTGAGTGATAGTATTTCCTTGGCTAGCACCAGGAGCTGCTTCACTTCAAGCCAAACCAGGCAGTCCGGAGAGCCGTATGGGACTGTGCGGCGGGAAAGCTTTTCTGTAAATCCCGAGGCTAAAAACTCTGACCAGGTTTAAACCACATTGTATTTGCTACTGTGTTGTCCAGCGTATATATCTGTATGTGCAAACTGGTCCTTCAGACAGCACAGTGGCATTAAGATGACTGCAAATTGCAAAGGGTTGATTTGCTGAAAAATTCAGTTTTGGTTGAAGCAAAATTACTTGGTAATTTGGGTCATGTTTAGAGAATACTTTCACTTGGAGAAAGGAAAAAGAGCTTGTTTTTTCTGAGCTAGGAAAATTATTTTCCTCTGCAGATTAAAATTGAATGTTAGGAGGGAAGGCTACACCCCTCGAGGAGGAGGTGTTTCTCACAGATTTATTGGAGGGTTAGTAGGAAAGGCACCAAAGCTTGCCATTTTCTCCTGCATTCCCCATTACTTTGTGATTGCAGTAGTAACCCGGCATGTCGTAGGCCTAAGTTTAAATCGGGGGTTTTTAGCAGATGTTTTCTGGCAGAGTGCTCTAGGAATAAGGTATTTTCATTTGTGTTTAACTCCTACTGAAGATGTATTAAACTTTTAAATATTCATTAGCTAAAAACCATAGGAATTGGTATGGAGCCTAAGAAGTCTGTGCTTATTGACACAGAGATGGGATATTTGATTTACCCACAGAAATTAAAAGACAATTTATTTTTTAATGATGTTTTTAAATTATTTTTTACAAATTTCCTGTTGTTTTATGCCTGCCTGCTAGAAGTAGTCCGTGTAGAGGGCCTTTCCTGCGGTGATCTTTGTGTATGTTCGTCTTTGTAGGTGAACTACACTGCACAAGATGACACTTTAATATCTGGATGTAACTGTGCCTTTTGATGTTCTCTCTAACACTGTGTGTTCAAAAAGGTCTGTAGCTGTAGTGACTGCAGAAGACATGTCCCTGCTGAGAAAAGGCAACAGGGCTGTAGTCCCTAAGAACATCCATTTTAATAGGGCATGTGACAGCAAAGCCCTACAGCGATACAATGGAAATGCGTATCAGCTCCAACGATGTGGTGCACGAAGAGCGTTCTTTTACTCCAGCCCTGTAAGAGGTGGTGTCCCCGTTCTCCTTATGTTCTCCGGGAGCAGGACATCAGAGTTTGTACCACTGCCCTACATCTACTCCTCTTCATCCTCCTGTCCTTGTTGCCACCACCAGCTATTTTTACATGGCAGATGGGTTACTAGGGGGAATCCTGCACCTTTTGCCCAGCACACCTTATGGCTGGTGGTGTGGAAGTTTGCTCAACGAAAGAATTGCTTCTCACTTGCTTCCGCAGTAGTTAGGGTTTAGGGAAGAAAGGGCTTAAAGAGAGTTGTCTTTTTCAGGGCTGTTTTGAATCGGAGATCGTGCAAAATATCCATCAGTGAGATTTACATTACTTGTATAGCACGGCTATAGAATTTTCATCAGTCTTGAGCCTTGTCTTGCATCAATGGAGAGAGGAGGAAAACACTTACTTGGTACAGTTCCTAGCATAATTACCTAAGTAATAGACTTCATACAGCCAGAAGAAAGAGCGAGCGAGCGAGCAAATACTTTCTGCACTGCCTGTGACAGGGTAGTATGGGAAACATATTGCAATATGAGAGCGTAAGAAAGGCTGTGCCGGCTCAGACCAAGGGTCTGTCTGGCCCCGCAATCTGTCTTCCACCCTGACCGCAAGCAGAGACCTAGGAAAGAACAGGAAAAAGAGGAATAGGTTTGTCTGTGATCCGAACTTAAGTCCTGGAAAATTATCACTGACATTAAACATAGGGGGGAGGATTTCAGATGCTCGGAGAAGTCCCTCTCGGGACTGGAAGGGGACGGGGGTGCAGGGTGGGTGTCTTCCCTGCGTTCACTCTCCTCAGGATCTTTCTAAAGTGGTTTGCTCAAATAGTTGCAATACGAATTTTTTTTTTTTAAACCAGAAATCCCCATTGATCCTTAGCAAAATGTTTTCACAGCACTGTTGACAGTCATGCTGGAAACACTAATGTAAACTGCTCCCTGCCTTCAGATGCCATTTTGTTCATTGTGCTGATTAAATTTGCCTGGAGCAGGTTTAATTAAGGTGGTGTTGAAAACCATCACTCCAGCCAGGGACTCGTGTATGCTGGGGTGCCTCTGTGCTAATAGCAATAGTTCAGCGGAATTAAAATGAGAGGGCTTCGCCTGGTTTCTTATTTGGCTCACTTGTTGAGGGAGGATTACTAGGGCCTCAATATTTATGGGCCAATTTGTATTATTGGTGCCGACCCTGGCAGATTTCAAAGCGTTTTGATTTACTTCGTAACAGGCACGGCTTGCTCATTTAAGGTAGGTATATAAATGGAGGGGAAGACCATTGGATAAATAGGACAACAACGAAAAAAAGGATTGCTTGGTAGCTTTTGTATCAGAATATAAGAGAAAATATTAGAAAAGTTTCCACTGCAGATGAGCCGTTTCCAGATGTGAATAAATATTTCTGCATTCCAGAGAAGTAGAGCCGTGGGTTGACCCCGGCTCTGTGAACGGGCTGAATCAGCACCGCAGATCCCCAAAGCTTGTGTTTTCTGAATAACGTCCAACCTGACGATACTACTGGGTAAGCTTCCACCTTCCCTTTTGCCCAGTTTAATCTTTATGAATTACCTGAAAAATAGAATAATTTAAAATACCAAAATACTTCTTTTCGGAGAGTAAAGTCTGGAAGGCCATTTCTATCTGTGCTGTTAAATCCATTAAGGTTGTTAGAGCTGCGACAGCTGGAAAGCAAGAATATAGCTTTGTGTGTGCTCTCAAATGGCAGAGGAGTTTGGAAATTTAGACATTTGATTTCCTCCACACTTGAAGGTATCAGGCAATCATGTATTTTTAAGTCAGGTGTGCATACGCGGGCACAATGGATCACTGTGGGCAGAAGGTGCATCTCCGTAAGAGGGCTTGCTGGAGGTAAAAATGGGAATGGGCTGCAGGTCACGCTTCAGATCTTCCTGATCTGTTTGCATGCTGTATGTGAAAGAGGATGAGGACAAGTATACGCAGCAGGTGACAGGGTGGCTGAGGGATCCCTTCCCCGAGTCTGGTTCCCAGTCCCTGCTGGCTGCTGGTGCTGCAGGGCCCCTCCTGTGAGCCAGTCCAGGTCTCACAGCCCCTGGTTTCGCTGGCTGGATGAGTGGAGTCAGCCCATGGAGGTGTCCCAGGTGCGTCAGGACAGGACATAGTAAGCACGACTGTGTATAGTGAGGTGAAGGTCTGGTGGGCAGAAAATGAGAAGAGTGTCTCACCCTGTTCCCCAAACTGCACCCATAAAGTACTTTTTTTTACAAAATGCACGACATGTTGAGAGTAAGCAATTTCCTTGTGCAATTAGTTTGATGGGAGGATTGCACGCACCTCTGTGTGATCACGGGTGACAAACCTGGGCTTGGTGCTGATTTCCTGTGGAGCCACACCTGCTATACAAGAGGTTGTTGGGCAGACTTTGCTCAAGGTTGTAGTGTGTATACGTAGTTGCTAATTCAATAATGCGGGAAGTATGTGCTCGGCTTTAAGCGGTTTGTGCTGAACTGGTGTCAAAACGTAGAACGGCAGAAGAATGCCAAGTTACTGGCCAGTTACCATGCAAACAAAAACATGTTATGAAATATAAAGCTGACATCTCGTTGGAAGAGAGGCAGGCTGTGTTAGCAGCATTACTGGAAATTTGGAGATGTATATATAATTTCTTTGTTCATGCCAGTATTGCATGGAAATGACCTGGAACCACAAGCATTACAAAAGTGACTGTGAAAAGTTGACAATCCCAGTGCAAAAGCTTTGGTGCCCAAACAAGTGAGGATGCAAAAAGCAAAGTCAGAAATCAAAACTGTAGCTCTTGACCTTACAAGACAACTTTAGCTAGTGTTAGAAGTAAGTGCTCTCTTGTGGGCTTGGTGTCAGGTCTGGAAAGTAGGAGTCCTGTTCCATTTTTAATGGACTTTTTGTAGGATCTGAAGTAATCCAGCCTGGAATATATATTATTCTTTCTCCATATACCTCGCTTTCCTTTAAGTTAAAATGGAGATTTCACTTCTTAGATGTTCTGCTTGAGGCTAATGTAATCATTCTGTTTGAAATCGACTGACCAAAGGCAAAATGGAACTGCAAAATGATAACCATATTCTATGTTACCGTCCCGTCATCTGATGCCAGTTGAGTTCTGCCAGGAACAATAGATTTATACTTGGTAATCTCTGTTTTGCCACTAATAAAAACATTTTATTCTGAAAAGGCAGAGAGATCCAATCACTCCTAAGAGGTTCTGCCTCTCCAACAAGCTGAGTTTCCTTCTGCATGAAATCCTGTTGTCCCCTCCTACCTTTTTTCTTTTTAATGCCCCACTCTCGCTGTCATTCCAAGGAAATGACCCTCCGTCTCATGCAGCACACATTCTTGAATTCACTGCCTGACTGATTAGCCAAGGACATGCTCTGCCAAAGTACTGGTCGTGAAGCTCTCTTGCCAGACAGGTTGCTCAAAAACACTTCAGAAGAAAGAGGAGAGGGGGAAGAAACCCACTTGCCAGTTTAAGGACAAAGCTTGTTTACTATTAAAACTTCTGCAGTCAGCAAAAGCAATACTGACTGCAAAGCTGAATTTGCATTTATAGTACAAATATGAAAAATGAACTCTACCACGAGCATGTCCTTAAAGAGATTATAAATCCAGTCTCTTGACTGGTATGCAGTGCAGTGTTTTGATTGTTATATCTAGATATGTTGCACTTGAAAGTACGGCGTATGGCCGTATGGGAACACAGTGATATGAAGATTTTGCAGTCAAAGTAATTTTACAGTGGAAAACTCGGTAATGAGAGCAACCCCGCTAGTACCTGAATGCTGTGTTGTTTTACTGGATATCTGTAAAGTTTGGCATGTGGTGGGTTAATAATTAGATACTCTTTGTGTATAGTTCAAGTGAAGGCCACCAGCTATGACTTCACTTTGGCTGGGGTTTCCCTGTAATCCATTTAGCAAATTAAAGAGATTACTTTGATTGGTGCCATTATCTCCTATTCTCTTGCGGTTGAACCACTTAACCTGTGCTTAATTGAAAGAGATAGAGAGGGTACAGTAACAAATACAATCAAATGAAAGGGGCAATAGGATCTGTAGGCCAAACAAATGATCAGCACTAGGCTAACAATAGCAGATTAGAGGTGAGATCAATTAATTAGAAGCTATTGTAGGCGTTGGGTGGCTGCCAAGCTTTCTAATAGCCTAAGTCATCATGCCGTTCTGTTTAGGAGGATTTTAATGACTGGGAGTTGATGTGGTTATTTCAATAATTACCTATTTTAATAATTACTTCATTAGAATATAAAATGTATTATTCTGCAGGCTCTGTGGGAAAGACAGTTTTATTAACAGTGCACCTGGATCCAGGGGAACATACATACCGGCGTGGGTCGTGCCCTGCCACCTCCCCGGGCTGGAGCTGGTGGCATAAAGGTCACCGACCACCTTGGGGACCTCCAGCTTCACACCAAGAGGCACGAGCTGCCTGCCTCGGTGTATTTTCAGAAGTGCTGCCTGCAGGCCTTTGGCTGATGGGGGCTTTGAGTAACAGGTTGTGAGTTTTTGTTGCCTGCGGTGCTGTCAGGGTGCCGAGGTGTGTTCCCATCCCTCCTCAGCACCCAAGGCTCCAGGTCATGGTGCCAGGCAGCCCCAGTGAGCTCAGGCTGTGCCTGCTCCCACGTTGGCAGGAGTAGACATAGTGGCTGGAAGGAGCCAGCAGGGCAATGGGCAGAAACGTCATCTGTCTGTTGGGAGATGAGGAGGTGTTTCCTCGGCTGGTGCAGTAGCATTAGGTGCATCCAGTTGGAAAGCCTGGAGCGCTCTGGTCTAGCCTTCATCCCGCCTGCTGAGATAACCTAATGTATGCACGGTGTGTGTGCAAGTGATCAAAGTTGTCAAAGAACTAGCGTTGATATCCTTGAATATTATGATTTATTAGTACTCATTGTGCATACTAGCATAGGGCAGTTGGTATGTAGCATGCTTTTCAGTTATAGTAGCAAATAATTTTTTAAATGAACTTTCTAGCAGTCACTGAACTTGGTTTCAAAGGCACTTAAGGCTGTAAGTTTGAAAAGTTTTTGAGGGGCAAAGAAATGACTGTAAAATCTTCAAGAAAGGCTTGACTGCTAAATACTTTTAAATACATATATGTGATAAATATGGTGGCAGGTAGATTTACATGTTGCCGTGTGTGGTACTAATTTTTTTTTTTTTCCACATGCTGCAGGATGCAAACGTTGCCTCTGGAGGTGTAGAATCTCCCAAGGCGGTAACATTCAGATGTAGAGAGTAGAATTTGCCTGAAAGTTAATGTTTAAAACGCATCAGCTTTACACCAAACCTATTTTGTTCCATTTTGGGGGGGAATTGGAAAGGGAGAACGTTTTCCAAGGCATTGAAGCAACTTAGGAGCAAAATTTCAGCAAACTTTTTTGCGGACTTTTTCAGGCTGGCATAAATGGTAATTTTATCTGGATGGGAATTGTGCTGAGAAACTTAAATAAATGTGCAATCTTATTGTAGCTTTAATTGTTGTTGTTGATGTTTCGGCAAACTGTTAAATTGAGTTCTTGTTTTGCGTACGTGTATGAATAGGGTTTGCTGTGAACTGGGATGCCAGGTTCTCAGGGGATCAGCATGCGAGGAAAACCTGTAATAGAATAATAGCAAGTGCTGCTCTGAATTCGGACAACTCCGAGTGGCAGATATACTCAGAGATAAAGAAGAGAGCATAGTCTCCAGGAAATATGAGTTTTGGTCATATCATTACCCTGTGATAATGAAGAAAATTAGAGAGCGTGGTATTTTGGTAGTGCTTGGCAAGGCTACACATTTGGGTTTGTGAGTAAGCACTCAAATGTCTGGGTGTTTTCCAAACTATACAACTCTTTTGGAATGCTGCGTCATTAATCTCCAGATGTGCGAGGGGGTATCATGGAAATAGCCATCCTGTGCCATTTTCCATCTCTGATCTTGATCAGAAACGTGTAAAATGCACATGCTTATGATAAAACAAAATAGTTATTTCGTGTAGCTGAATTTATTATAACCTCAGGACAGATCAGTTTTATCCAAAGAGTGGGTGAAGTCACTCTGTTTAATCCAAACTGCTTGCTCCATCCTTATAAGGGAGGAACCTAGTCACTAAAGAACTTGGTGTCACTGGAAGGCCTTGGTTCAGCAGAGATGCAAGAATGGCTGACTTGATGCACAAAACAGACGTACTGAAGTTAGACTTTTGAAAGTAATAAGCAATCAAACCCATTCTTAAATCTTTGCGGTACTGAAGTTTTCTTCTACGTTTGGCACTGGCCTTACTAATTTTTGCAGTACAAGACCACTCAGGTTTTAATACAGATATTTTTCATAACTAACATCTATGTTTCTAAGCTAATATGTCTGAAAAAACATATGCCGTATGAATGATTTATTTTGGAGTATAGGATCTAAACCCCTCAACTTGGATGAGGCAATTTCTTTTAAATGAGTAGTAGGTTGAACTGGCATCAGACCTAAATATCCTCTCACTCCAAGGGATACTAACCCCTCAGGGCAGGGTTCAGGTCATTAGCGGGTCAGTTTAGGAAAGCATATACTATTGCTGCCTCCATCCGTCCTGGCCTGAAGAATAAACATAAGACTCCAGTTTCCATTGTTACCAGACCAGGAACCTTCACAGGCCATAACAGCAGCTTAACAATTGTAAAAATACTTTTGTGAGTTTAAAAGCCTAGAGGTTTTATCAATGATGGAAAATGCAATGTTTTTGGTGGGTTTACGAAGGAATGCATAAATCGAATCCTTTGGGCGCCACCAGAATTTTATATGCAAATATCTACTTACATACTTTAACAGAAATGTATGTATGAAGAACAAATAACGCACAGTGGACTGGTATGTTTGAGATTTATCAGCATGCATTTAAGATGGCTACAGTCTAAGGTTACTCACTAAAAGGACAAGTAATCTGGCCATACCAACCGTATGCCAATAAACTTGTTATACAACACCATCCTATATTCATTTATATGCCATATGGGTTATAGGAAAGCTATTTAAGAATATTTTGGAGGGTTTTAAGTTTTATTGTAACTTTTTTTCCAAGATCCTCCTCCTGCAAAGTGAGGAGGTATGCTTATTAAACAGCAAAACACCTTTGGAAATGACCTAAGAACTTTTCTCTTGCAAGGGTTGATGTTAAAACTTGCAAGTTTTAACTGGTAGGTGCACTGAGCCCTTGGTGCTCGCTTGTGGAGCTGAAGTCAGTTGTTAAACTTTCAGGGCAACGAAGAATCTAGATTCCCAAAGTTGGCTCTTTCTGCATAGAGCAGGGAGAAGATGGCCTCTTTCCCCACCCTCATGGCTTTTCATGGAATACAATGCGCAGCCGTTGGAGCTGTCTTAACTGCACTGAAACTGAAAAGGACCTGAAGTTACCAGGCAAAAGGGAGGGGATGTGTACAGTAAACTCTCTTACTGTATGATGCAGCAGCCTTCCACATGGATATTACCACGCTGTTGTGTTTGCATACATACGTACTATGTGTATGCATATTGAAAACCAAAATAGAAGATGTTACATCTGTAGAATGACAGATGGTAGATGTTGTATCTTTTTATATAGTTAAGGGATCTGCATTAAGTGTTACCTGTCTGCACGGTTTAGGATCTTTCTGTTATTGGGCATATCCTCAGGGATTTAGGGACTGCAGGTCTAATACTGGTGGTGTCAGACCTCGTGTGACGCCACGTGCTCTCAGCAGCTCTTCCAGAAGATGTGAGTGTGCGTGCACATGCACAGGGATGTTGTCTAGAATGTGTTTTTAATAGTGGCATTTCTGCCTGAATTTTTTTCCTCCCCACTGACCTCTCCAGTCAAAAGGTGGTACATTGGAGAGGCAGAAATTGAGGATTTTTTTTTTAAATCTGTTAGTAATCTGGGTTGAAATCCTACCCCGTGAACATCAGTGACAAAAATCCTATTACTTCAGCGGGGACAGGATTTCAGTCTTTGTGCTTTTTATGTTTATAAGATTCATGGAAAAGCCAAGTTCAACACTAAAAACACATGCAAGGTATAAAAACAAAATGCCGACATGCAGACTTTCAATAAAACAGGGTTTAATAAGTTACTGTCCAATCTGGATGACAGATATTGTGTAATACTGTTTTAACGGTCAAATCTGGCTTCATCATGATTTGGAGTTAAAGCAGGAGATGGTCAAAATATTGCCAGTGATTTTAATGTAAAAAATAAATAACAGGAAGTAAAAGAAATGTGTCAAGAGGAGGCCTGAGACAGGGTTCAACAGCAGAGCGTAATGGATTTGATCGCTCCTGCTTTCCTTGGGAGTCAATGCATGTAAAGTATTTGGAGATAATCTGAGCAGAAGGGCCACAGCCAAAGCCCTGTATTTCTTTTTCCAAGTTTCTGATGCAGAACATTCTTAGTTCCTTCACTGCCCCTTGAATTCAAATCCTGGCTTTGTTAGTCCAAATAAAATATAAATCCAGGATACATTTCAGTCCCATCTGTATGTGCTGGGTGATGTACAACAGGTGGAATCCATTTGCCGAATAATTACTAGGATGCAAGCAACGGAGAGCTTTACAAGGAAGTCATCTCTCTTCATCACAGCTCTGGTGTTAAGGCCGTATTTGTTCCTGATAATCAGCAAAATTCCAAAAGACCAGTAATGAAATAACGCGGAGCCCTCTCCCCAAAAGCCATATGTTCAAACAATGAAAGACTTGCTGTCCTTTCAGCAGAAATTAAAACAAATCCTTTGAAGATTACTGCAATTATCCTCCTCTTCCCCCTTTTAAACGTAAGCAAGTTTTTGCAGCTCTGAGAGAGGGGCAGAAAGGGAAGATCATTTCCAGAGAGGCTGAATTCTGGGTGCCTGACTTCAGACCTCCTCCTGCCCATGCCTCAGTCCTGCCCCCTTGAACTCGGCGGCAAAGCTCCTCTTCATTAATTTCAGCTGTACAGGATCAGACCAACCTCAATCCTCAAGCCATCAGCCCCTGAGGAGACATCTGTATTGGCCTTAGCAAGAGATAACCTTTTGTTCTCTTACACCTTTTAATGCCGTATATGACTCTCACCTCTGTGTGTTGATAAGCATTGGATTAAGCTGCCTTTGCACATGGAAGTTGCTCCACCTATAGCCATCTTCTGCCATGCTGGTGCCTTCCCTGTGGTGGCTGTTTATCTCCCCTCAACAACCTCTGTGTTCTGCAGACACTAAATACATCTCAGGAACTGAAATCAGACCTCCTTGGTAGCAACTTTATGCAGTCATTCAAAAAAATTTGTGGGGTCTTCCCCCCCCCCCATATTTTTTTTTTTTTTTTTTCCCCCATTGGTGTTGAGTGCAGTTTGATTTTGTGTGGGTGAGCATAGCGAATGTGATGGGTTGTGCGGGGCTCAGCAGCTGAGCTGGTTGCTTCTCCTGGCAAGAGGCAGGAGTTGTTTGTGAAGGAGCACGGGCTGTGCATGGAGAAATCTTAGTAAGATGGGTGCGTAGGATGTACCCCTTGGGGGGGCTGTGGGACCTTCCCAAGCACTCCACCCCCTCTTACTACTTATGTAAAATTGGGGGTGGTGGCATATTATTTATTTATTATTAATTAAATGTTTTAATTTCTTGTTTTACTTGGCCCCCACTGTCTATTTACGTAAAACTTTTAATAGTAAGGTGCTAGTAAACTAGAAGATATTGATAGGCAAGGCAGCTATAAGGCACTGCCTTCTGTCAAAACTTGTTACTCTAATCAAATGACTTCACTGGTTTATGAAATGCAGATTCCTTTCTGATAAGGTAGGCCAAGGGAAATTTCTTGTTGAATCAAGGAGTCGCATAGGAATAATTGTATTTTTTTTCTCATGTTAAATACAGTAAGAATTGTATTTCTGGTTTTGATTTTCTTTTTTTTAGTCTTTTTCTGTTCTGTATATTTGATACTGTATCTGCTAATGCAAAGAACCAACAAGGAAAGGCTGGCATCCTAGAATACTGTTTTGGTTTGGTTTTGGCTTGAAGCATATACTGCCATGCAGATTTGCTGTTCTGCCCCCCCCAAGTTGCTGTTTGGAGCATCACATAGGTTGCTAATTGCATTACCTTTTCCTCTTCCAGGACTCTAGTTTCCATATAGCTACCTTTCATCAGAGTTTAGGCACAAGACCTGGTCTTATAAAATAACGTTTCTCAGTCCAGGTCTTGGATTGCCTGTGGCCTACTGATACATGAAAGTTTTCCTTTGGACTCCAGCACGACTTGTGTTGCTTCTCAGTTGCACACTCTCTGGGGTATTTTGTGGCTCATGGCATTATTTTTTTAATTAACACCCGCTTGCACATGTTAGCATCAGTGTTGCTGTTGCAGAGCAAAGGTTCTTCCTCATGAATATGTTGTATGCTTTGCAAAAAAAAAAAAACAACCAAATAGAGAAGACCCTGCGGTGCTGTGATGTGCTGGAATCCTGCTCACCAGTAATTACCTGCTGAATAAGAAGTGGATCAGTGACAAAACCTAACAGAGCTGAAGCAGCTCGCTGCAATAAGATTTTTCAGGGTGTAAAATGTTTGTAGGCAAAGATTGTGTAATAACTCTACCGTATTCCTGATAAATTCTTGGAAAGCCTTAAATCTGATCTTTAAGTTTGACAGATGTGGTATGTTTGTGTGGTGGATTTTACCTACTGTAGCTCCATGTCCTCTGAGTACAGCTAAGAAAAACCTATGAGATTGTTAAATGGGAGCTTCACCTGCCAGTCTGTACTGCAAGATCTCTATAGCAACCAAACATAAATCAAGAAAATGGCCCCTTTTGTAAGTTGGTTAATAGGCACAACATGCTTCTTTAGAAAATCCAACTATTCTTTCAATAGACTTTGATTGAAAGTCAGCCTTTTCTACAGACACATTCACATTCACATCTAGTAGCAGCTTGTATGGCTGTCCAAGGTCTAATTTATTACCCTTTAAAGATTGGGCAAAGAAAAAATGGTTCTCGGAACAATGTTTACATTCAGAGGCATAAGCACAGTGCCACAAAAGAGCATCCTTTTGTTCTGAACCCAGAATATTAATCTTTAACCTACTACTTATTTCAACTCCCCCTGCTTTTATTTGGTTAGCCACATTCTTCCCTTGTAATTGAAATCTTAACGATTTAATACCTTATTTATTAGCGGTGGTGGGAGAACAGATCTCTCTGCTGTTGTTTTTCCTAAATCTTGATGTGTATTGATACATTCCTCAGGCTCTTCCGCCGGTTCTGCAAGCTGACTCTTCTCCTGAAGAGGTTTCTGATGGCAAAGGCGGGCGTTTTGGCTGCTAGCGTTTCTGACGTAAAATTTTGGTGTGTTAACCGGGGCGTTCTAGTAGTCTTCTTCCTACTTCATTTAGGGCATTTATGTGCTGGGAATATTTGTAACAGACACATCACGTTCAGACCCCTATAAATGCCAAAGGAAAACATGCAAGTGCTATACAGTAGAGAAGGAATTAGACGCCAAGGTGTTTTTATGTGGGGTCTGGAGTTGACTCAATAACCAAAAGGTAGATTTTCTTTCAAAGGAGAAGGAAAGCTTTGCAATTCCCCCTTTTTTTCTAGTGGGAGGGGAGAGTACATCTGGTTCAGATATATTGCAACAGGAATTAACCCGTTTCCTTTCAGCTAAGACAGCAAGCATGGGAGAAGTCAGTTGAAGTGGTTTTCAGGGAGCAGATAAATTAAACACATTCAGCTCAGCGTGGGCAATTGCAGCAGAAGCGGTGCAGTGGGACGCTCCTGCAGAGCGATGTCTCAGAAGCGTGGTGTGTGTCCCCGAGCATGGGGGGCATCCCCCCTGGGTGGAGGCAGAGAGGGGAGCGGAGTGGAGTGCTTCAGGCACTTCAGCCCTGGCCAAAGCAGGAGGGATCGAGTGGCACCTCCTTCTTCTGGAAGCAAACTGAAGAGAGTTTGGGGAGTCAGGAGTGGGGGAAAAAAAAATGTTACTCTGCAAGAGCAAACTAGGAACTTTCTTCAGTAAAATCCTGAAAGCATCCCTTATGATTCTTCTGAGAAAAAAGATTTTTAGATATTCTTTGCCTCAAAAGTGTACCAATGAGTCACGTATGGACACCAGGGGATCTGTGTATGTACATATATATACACATGCGTATGCATATGCACAGCACGCACACATATATGTGTGTTTGCCTGCCCAGAACAAGCTCACTGCTGCCTGCTTTAGATGGAGGCCCAACACAGAATTTGAATCCTTGTTTTACTTTTCTTCTAAAAAGTGTGTGCAAAGTTGTGTGTGAAGCTGTTAGCTTGTTGCTGTTTTGTTCAGCGCCACTTTCTCTTTGGGAGTTAGTGTGGGATGTTATTTGGGGGTTTCTGGGGCAAACGGTGCCAGCAGGCACGTCCTCGTCACTGTGCCAAGAAGTGCCGGAATAGTTTTCGTCCCTCTTGTTAATGTGCAAAAAGATGATATACGTTTACTTCATTGCATTAAAAGAATAGTATGCAAGATATGCCCTGAATGTCCTTACCTTATTCATTTCATCAGTAATATCATAGCAGACACTGTCACGCACCCCTTAGACTGCAGTCGGTGAAATGCTGCAACCTGCAGTCCTTTCTCCTCCTGTAAAAATAGAGGAACACTGCTCACGTTGTGTCACGTTCAGAATGGGGACGTATGTAGTAGGCATATGGCGGATGTTTCCTGGCATGTTGAGGGAGCTTTCAGTTCAGCTCTGCTTTCATTTCAGCTCTGGTAGCCTACCTGGTGCACGCTGTGGTAGAGGAGGTGTCTGCTGTGTACTTCAAAAAAAAAAAAAAAACCACAAACCCACATTTTTCAGAAATGACCACAGTTTTGAGAACCTGGTCAAGTGTGTCTGTCCCCATACTCAGGATCAGAAATCCCTTTTAAAAATTGTTTGGTTTAGCATTTTACGTATTAAACTCACCACCTTGCTATACCTACACAGCCCCCTGTGAGGACATATCGTAGACCTGTACGCATTAGGGCAACAAGCTTCTGGCATGAAACTCCATTAAATCGGCAGTTGACACATTCTGCATTTGTTTCTGCATTTTGTTTTGCCCTGTGGAGAGTGTGTTACAGCAGTCTTAATTCCAACTTGACAAAAATGTGGATAAACTGTGACAAGGTTTGCGTGGAAGGGAATAGGTCATGCCCTTTTCACCGGTCTTGAGCAGAGGGAAGCGCTCTTGGGCATGACCGCTCCGTGGGTGCCCAGGAATAGTCTGCAACCTAATACACAGGTTTTTAATCTATTAGGAACTGACATCTTGTTTTATTAGTCGTAACGACATAATTTTCCCCAGCTTTTCCAACTGCTTTCTTCTGCACTGTTAACATTATCTTAGTCTCATCTAGGCACAGGGGCAGAGTCCCAGATTAAGAAGATGACGTGAAAAACGGGGTTTGAAAGCAAAGCACAGCCATAAAGCATTTCTGTTTCTTTTGTACTTCTGAAGCTTCCCAGTGAAAGTAATATTTTGTACCTAATTTTTTTTTAATGTTCCAGTCTAGTCCCACATGTGGGATTAATTAGACAAGACAAATGGCTATGAGGAAACTCATCTCTTTCTGGGAGGTTGTTTTCTGATGTTGTCATCCCATTATTTCCACTTTTCGGTTGCTTGTTTGAATGACTGATGGACTCAATCACTTCTTATGTTTGATAGGCAAATACAGCACTCCACTTTGCTAGTGTGTGTGTATGTGTGCGCCTACGATAAACATTCATTTTTAATTTACTCTGTTTACCTTGAGAGACTGCCAAGAAGTGATTCAGATATTCCAGTGCAAAGGGTTTTTCTATTGTGATACAGGACAAAGGAGTGTTGAGCATATGCTCTTTCTTTAAAGAAAAAAGAATATTATTTATTTGTACAGCTACAAGAGGGCTGGTTTTCCTATGTAAACACTTGCCTGATTTTGTTTGTCACACAATCTACTAAATCTTTTATTCCCATGTTTAAAAAAAAAAGTTTTGCTGCGCGGTGACAAAGGATTTCAGCGCACGGCTCCAGTGCTGCTGCCCTCCGCATGTTGTTGCACGGTGAATATTACAGGTTTCATCCATCTCATGCTGCCAGCAGTTTGCTCTGGGGTAAACACTTTCCTAAGGGACAAATTCATGAAAAAAAACCCTTTGGCAGCCCTGTTTTGTCCTGCGGACAGCTGCACGTTGTACGCATCGCCGTTGCTTCAAAAAGCAATGCTGACCTTGATGGTTGCCTTTTGCATTTGGGAAAAGGCTATCTGTCTAGCTAGTAATGTGGCTTAACATTGCTGGGCCTGCAGTGGCATATGACAGAGATATACAGATTTAGGAATGTTTGCGTAGCAAAATTGGTCTGAATCCACCTGAATGGATGTGGAGAGAGTTTAGAGAGAGCTGTCACCTGTCCTGCTGTCGACAGTGGTCCTGCACTGATTTAACGCGGAGTCCCTTTGGTGACTCAGACCCAAATTCCCCTTTCTGTCCAGGGTGGATTTTGAACTTTTCCCTTTGAAACTTCTTTTTCCTTTGAAACTTGTTTTGGAATGGGTTTCTCCAGGCAGATTCGTTGTTTTGGGTTTGGGGTTGGTTGGGTTTTTTTTGAGTGATAGGGATTCGAGGGACGTGAGTTCACATGTCACAAGAGCTTTTGCAGGGTGATGCGTTAAGCCCCTGGATGTGGAGAGCTGTTGTGCCACCCCTTTTTTTTTCAGGGGAGACTTCCAGGTGTTTTGACCGTGTTATGATACAGTTTAGTCACCTTTTATTGCTGATGGAGTGGAGAGAAGTAATCTTCGTTTTTGAGAGCACAGTGATTGGTATCGCTGATGTCTGATGCCAATATTTATTGAAAAGACAGCAGGTCATCTGGTTGACATGACATCTGCTGCTTGTATGGCAGAGTGACAAAGACATTGCATTGGCTGAAAGGCCACTCAAGATCTAACGAAGCAACAGTACTTCTTAATAAAATCTTCTTAGTAAAGACTTTCCTGATGTAGAGACTTATTATCAAACAGTGGCAATAAAAATAACATATAAATTGGAAAACAAATTCAGCACCACAACCTGTCCCACTAAGGTCCCAGGGATTGCAGCGTTCATGAACTTTATTCAGAAGTTTGAATATGGGCTGATGATGGTTTGTGCTTGTGCGGTACAGGGCTGACTTCACACTCCAGCTTGTTTTTTCTCCTTTCTCTGTGCTTATCATCCCAGGAGGTGATACAACAGATCAGTGATGTTTAGTCAGACTGCAGAAAGGATATCTCAGTGTATAGGATAATAGCTTTTTGAAAAAAAGATTTATTTCACCTTTATCTGGTTAAGTTCTATAAAACCTTTATTTGAATGGTGCATAGAGTTTTTATGAACTGTCCCCGAGCATCTATTAAAAAATGTCATTACGATTTGTTCAGCACAATTAAGGAAGAAGCTTTCTCAGAAAATTAAAAAAAATGTACTGTTCAGTGATTGTAAGGCCACAGCAGTTATAGTTTAACATGCAACAAACAAAGTGATGGATGGAGGGGGATGATGACATGTCTTTTCATTTAGATTGATTGAAGAAAATTGCTATATAAAGTCTCCATTCTGGTAGGCATTGGAACAGGGGCTGCTGTAGAGCTGAAGAATGCAGGTAATTTTGAAGGGGAGATTTTAAAATGTGTGTGTAAGCTGAAGACATGATAGTTGTGTCTTAGCCTGAGAGAATGAGACTGAACTGCAAAAATCTGGCAGTTCACTTTTGGTCTCTTTTTGTCATACGCTGAGATTTTGTAAAGCTGTAGTATGCAACTGTGATTTTGTTTGGAGACAGACTACAATTCAGAGTCATGTTTAGTAAATATTCCTTGGAGCATTTGCTCAGTAACAATTACTGTTAAGCTGGGAGCGTGATACCAGACAAATATGACAAGGTGCAATTTTGATTTCTTTTCTTCATCTAATCTAGGAGTAACTAAAATAAAAATCCATGACTAAATTAACAATGAAGTGAAGACTTATGTACTTACTGCATTTTGGTCCTAAGGTTCCAATGGGTTATTCGTTCAGCCAAATATCAGCAAATCCATAACACGGATTTCAAGTCTATTCTGTACTCAACAGGCGAGTAATCCATTGCCATTGCTATTATGGTTTCCAGTAGTTCAGTTAATCGCATTCCTTTTTTTTTAATGTAACAAATTACTGTAGATACAGGTAAAATAGAAACCTTTTTTTTATAAATGCCCTATCTTGGAATGTATTTTTGAAGATTATTTTTTGAAGGTTGTGTATATATCTCGTTCATCTTCCTTTTTTATTGTGTTTATAATATCAAGAATGATTTCTATTGTCTATGTTACTGCAACTGGCTTTAAAATACATCAGTATTTCCAGTGATTGCATTGTTAAAGCCATGGTCATCTAAGGAAAAAGCGAGGTCAGATTTGTACAGTCTTTTGATTGTTCATGTGTGACACCATTTGCTTGATGGTGGATGCGGAAAAGTTTAAAGTAAAGCTTGCTATCACAAGTGTGTGAGAAAATCCCCAAAGCAGCACTTTTTCTGCTGAAATGTATCAAGCATGCTTCCTTGGGCAAGAGTAACTCCTCTGCTTGGAAGGAAAATGGTCAAGCTTTTGTTTGTACTTGAGTAGGAAATCACTTTTTGTGCCAGTTTTAGGAGATACCAAGTAGAAAGCCCTTCATTCACTGTGTTGAAAAGTAAACTGGCACAACCACAGATGGGTCAAACTATTTGCCATTTAAAAGGCTTGTGACAATAAATAGACCATAGTGATGAGCTGAACTTAACAGCCATGTGTGGGCAAGGAAAAAGAAGAAAAAATATTAAAGCTGAGAACTAGGCAGTGGATACTGACAGCAGGAAAGTTCCCAGCATGTCAGTGTGCATATTTGCAGACTTGCATGTGCTTTTTTCTCTGCACACCTATGGTGCAAGATGGTTGCAGCATTAGCTGCTTCAGAGACTTGGTATTTGGGCACCAATTCTGAGGTATGGCTTTGTGGGGTCCATGCACCCATGCGTTTGCTTGTCCAGGGGAACAGAATATTAAGGCCTTAAAGCAGAATATAATACGTGTGCTTGGTGGCTTACATGGCAGTGGCTCATCTGCCATGTGCTGGCCTGGCCAAGCCTCGCACCTTCAGCAAGGATTTGCTCCTCTGGCCCAATCATGCAGCTCTCCCTTCCCTTGCCCACTGCTCTGGTATCTCTAGGGCTTGCAGAAGCCACCTCTTCCTTCTTGTCCCTCTAAAGTCCCTGTTGAGAGGAGGTACGAGCTTGGTGCATTCAGCAGAGATGGGAGGACCACGCATCGTCCTTCCTCTGATCCCACAGGGCTTGGTCAGAAAACTGAGCCCATGCCAGGGTACAGCACCATGCAGGAGATCCCTGTGGTCCTACATTTGGTGGGTGGCTGGGGCTGCTCGGAGCCAGAGCTGGGCCGGGGCTTTGAATGCAGTGCTACAAGTCTTGCTACATAGGCAAGCAGACACAGGTAAAAGTTGAATTCTTCTCTGACTTTAAAATAATAAAAATAATAAGAAAAATATGCAGATAAATAGATAAATCATGTCATTAGAAGTTAATTAGAGAAAAGTGGGTAATATTACACCCACAGCTCTGGATGCTAAGTGGTACTAAAGCAGCTGTTTCACTCGGGGGACACATAGAAGAGGACTAAGAACTGATTAATTAGGAGAAATAACAGTAAGTTTAGTATTAATTGCTACCAAAAATAAATTTGTTGCAAATGTTTATTTTGCTTGATTGCCTTTGATATGTGCATACTTGTTAGGGAAGGGAGAAGGAGTTGTCTGCAAGGAATTAGGCAAGTGACATGGTGAGGGTATTAGCCTCTGTCAGATCCCAGCCCTAATGGCTCCAGCTCCCTTTTGGTAGAAGCCCTCACCCCACATCTGGCCGCCAACTCCGTCTCCTGCTTTTCATTAGTGCTCCAGCCTAAGCTGCGAGAAAGAGTGAGCGCATAATGCATCCTCTGCCCTTCCTTGGGCTGGAGCGGGGTTTAATCCAAATGCGAAAAACACTTATGACTGCATGAAACTGCCCCCCCCCCCCCCCCCCNGAGAGGCGTGCCATGCAAAGGGAAAACTGAAAGGTGGGCGGCTAACAAGTGTGCAGGGAAAGTCTGAGCAAGTAGAGACGCGACGTACGAGGCGCTGCGTTCGTTTTCCCCTGTTTTTGCAGTGCCTGGCTGGGCCTGCCCTGGGTGAGAGACGGATTTGTTGATTCTGCAGCATGGGAAAGAGCCGACAACAGATTTACTACGGAGATGACTTAGCAGCCCCCTCTAAGTGTTATGAAAAGAGTTTAAAATGTTTATATTGGCCCCTCCGATGTACAATAAATTGTTATCCGAAACAATTGAGAATAAAGAAGGGAAAAGTCATAATTGCCTCTCAGGAAATGCAGGGGCTGTTTCGGCGCGCAGGAGCGGGAGGGCGTTGGGTTTCATTGACTTGGTCTGGCTGGAAAGCAGCCTGCCCCACAGGAAGGCCGCGCATTCCTGTCCTCTCGGTGAACCTGCCTGAAAGGAATACAGGAGTTATTGGGTAATCAAGGCTTGTCAGCACCTTGGTTATGCAGCGTGGTTCAATCCGATAATGTGAATGGAACCTGTAATAGCGCTGATGAAAAGCACGCTGGTTTGAAAGGGGCCTTGAATGATTTTTTTGTTCATTTTCTGTTTACATGTAACGCGTTATTGATGTCGTTGCCTTCTAATGCGCCTGCTTGTTTCATAGAAAAACTGGGAATTATTCATTATTTTTAAAGAAGAGGGAGAGAGAAAGAGAGAGGGAGAGGAAGGAGGAGTGAAAGAAAGAACCCTGTTACGTGAAGAAAATTGCATTCGAATGCTGCGACTGAAACATATTGATTTTCTGGCACAGACTTTTTAGATTAAAAATGCCAGTACTAAATCCTTTCATGACCTATAGTTCATATGAAGTTCACGTGTCATTTACTATTATTCTGGAAAAAGCAGAATCTTTAATGAAAACATAGTTTGAAGGAATGTCCTGCCATCCTGGCATTTGCATGCGATTGTAATAAGACTTGATTAAGAGCTAAACATGCTACCGTAGGTGGAGATTTAGGGGGTTTTTTGTAAATTGAAGTCCATTTATCTTTTTTAATTGCTCACTTGTCTTTACCCTCATCTCGAGCTTTATATCTCCTTTCTTTTTCTTTGTTTTCCTTTATTTTATTCATTCTGTATGTTATGATAGGCGGCCAAAGAAACTCATTTTTCCCACCACTAAGCACAAGGATCTTGCTTCAGATTTTATGGCATTCAGGGGATCAATGAGTCAAAATGCTATTTTGATCTGCAGTACATTTCTCGTATAAATTCCCAGAGATGACCCTGACTTCTCCAACTGTTTTTACCCCTTCTTAATAGAGACTTTAAAGGTACTGATGCCGTGCTAGTGTCAGATTGGAAAATTTAAGGCCAAATTCCTGGCTCGGGTGATTTCAAGGCACTGAATATTTCCTGCTGCTAACAGGGCTAAATTTCACTTCAGTTTCTTTCAAGAGGACCTTCATATTTGGCGAAGGGGAGGCATGGCAATAGGAAGCTGTTGTGTATCCGCTGGCTTCAGCAAGACCATGTAAGGGACACGTTCATCTCGCTGTGCTGCCCCAGCATTTTGGCTTACGCGGGCCAGTCCGCATTCTCACTTAATGTTTGCTGCTGGGTGGGAATGCTCATTCAGAGAGGGGCTCTTTCTTTTGCATTTTACCCTGAAACCAGGCAAACCTGTATCGCCTGTGGCTGTAGTCACTGGAATGAGTACAGGAGCGTGTATTTATCATCATGGCTTCAGTATGGTATAGGTCTGACTTGGGAAAGCCAGCCAGTCCTTCCTTATTTAAAAAGGGGCAGAGGAAATCTGTGTGATAAACGTATTTACTTTTCCACAGGTTTGTTTGCCAGCTGGGCTGGCAGGAAGTGGCTGTTGGAATCCAACCAGCCTGCTGCTTCGCTGGGGAGGCTGCAGGGAGGGCACCAGCGTGTCCTCTGGGAGAGCCTCCTCGCTCACCGCCTCATCCCACCCTCCTTCGCAGGCTGGCACGACAGCGAGAGTCCCCACGGGGGCCTGCCGGGGAAGGGAAGGCTGGCCTGTTCGCTGTGGATAGTTCAGTCTAGCGGGGAAACCTTCTCCCCGTGCAGGGAAGGGGCAGCATCCTGGTGCCCTGGGCGTAGGCAGGACTGTTCAGGCGTCGCAACGTCCAGGCCTGACATTCAAGAGAGCTTAATACCCTAAAAGCTTCTGTCTTTTTTTAAAAAATACACGACATCTTGCGCGTAAACAAGATCAGTACTTGCCATTAGTGAGCGCACTCTCTCACTAAACGGTTTGGTATGTTTTTACGCAGCTGAAACTGGGAACTTTCTCCTGGTACCACCTGCGCCATACTGCCTCAGGGACAGCATGGCTGCCTTTGCATACCTCGCCGTGGGCATGCTGCTCTCTGGTTTGCAATCAGCATTATGCTGGAGATCCGCGGCAGCAGCTGGGATGGTGCCTATGGGGCATGAGGCTGGCCCTTACCAGAGAGGCAACGGAGTGCCTCAGCGGCACACTCCCATCTTACGTGCCGCAGTGGCCGCCAGTAGCTGAGCCGTCCCATCCATGGTCAGTGTGGGCAGGGCTCGCCCTCAAGTACAACACGCACTTTGTCTGCCTTCGGTCAATGCGTGCCACATGACCTGTTTTTGTTGCTGTTGCTTTCATCTCCCTCTTTCATTTGTCCTCTCAGGGAGGACCGAAAAGGAGGGAGAGCACCACTTGATCAGTTTGCACTCTGTGAACATACTCAGTAACAGAGCAAAGTTTTTCTTGGCAGGACTCTTCAGTGGCTGCCATAACTCCTGAGCAATCAGAGGTCCTTGCTGTGCACCGCTCTCCATTTTGACACCGTACTTCAGAAAAAAGATACCCCCTTGGAGATGTCACATACAGGTTACTCGGCGCCGTGGCTCACTGGCTGTAGTGCTGGCAGAGGGGCAGAGCATAGCCCAGGTCATGAAGCGAGCAGGAATTCAGGTTCGTCTGCAGCTTGCCTCTGAGGCTTCTTCCTGCTTCAGACAAAAATTTACAGTGACTTGGTTAGATACGCACCTCTCATTTCTCCTTCCTTCTGTTCCTATATCTCACGTGTGGGTGAACATGAGAGAGTCATAGGGAGCAATGCAAGGCCAAAGCAGGCTGCGAGAGCGTCTGCCTTTCTCAGCTGCTTGTTACAGAGCTCTGCCGGATGCACGTGGTGTAAGGTTATCGCAGGGGTTTGAATTCCTCTCATGATATGTACAGATTTTCAGTGCTTGTTTATCAAAAAGAAAGTTATTTGCTCAACAATGGATGTTGTACAAAATATTTACTTTCTCTTCCAAAACACACAGAACTGGGTGCATTGTTCCCTTCTTGGTGGCACCACAGCAGCTCTCCTCGGTCAGAGACTCCGGAATAAAAACAAACAGGTCATGTGGAGCATCTCTCATCCGATAGGAATTAGGAAGAACATTTAAACCAGAGCTGAGGTTTCTTGCATTCAGCACACCCTTCACCGCTGCAGCTCTTGTGATATAAAGTAAAATATGGACACATCATCGGAAAAGCAAGCTTCTGCCCTACCTTGGTTCAGATGCCCTTATTTGCGTGAATATATTTTCATGGTTTTGAGCCAAAGAAAAATTTTATTTTGAATTTGTCATGAATAATTTGTACATCTTTTCTTGCTTATATAAAGTCTTGTGAAAGGCCCTAGGATGGCAGCTGGAGACTGAAGTCTGTGTAGGTGCAGGGCAGGCAGCAGCAGTGCACCTTGGGCAGCATTGGTTTGCCTGTCAGCCTCCAGCTGGACCTGTGGGATTACTTTTAGAAACTGCTTAAGGAGCTACACTCAATGTCCAGCCTTAATCTTTGGCCTCCATGGGGGGAAAAAAAAAGGCACTAAGGAAGTAAAGAAAGTGATGTAAATAGACCTCTAGATAAAGCTCATATAACAGAATAATTGGAAAAGGAACACCTAGTGTATGTATCTGCAGAGCCAGCTAATATCCCCTCCGGAAAATTAAGAAATGTAAGTTAATCGTAATTATTTTGGAAACATCATGGAGAAATTGGGGGTAATAGAGAATTAATAGGTAAGAGCTGCTACTCTGGTGGCAGTGAGCATTTAGTTCTTAAGTATAATTTCTGTTCCTGGGAAGAAAATAAAACCAGGAAGATATCCCAGGGATAACGGAATTTATGCAGGAAGCAACATGGTTTTATAAATACAAAGCAGCATGTGTGAAATTTGGGCATGACATACATTAGTTCTTCATGCAGATGATGCCTGATGGCCCTCGGTGCCCTTTCTCCTCTGCACCGGGCTGGTGGCAGGCATCTTCAGGAATCACAGTGGTCTGAAGTGCCAGGTCCTCCCTGTAAAAAAATAATCACTTGCTTTAGCATGTGGTTGTTTTTAATACTTGGCAGAGCACTAATTCTGAAAAATGCTAAACTGTGTTCACAAACATTTGAGATTGCTTCTTGGTCTGGGGCCAAAAAGTTGCCAATGGCCTTTAAGACTCTGTGGAGACATTGCATCTGGAGGAGACAAACAAGCTTTCCCCTTCATCGTTGGTGAGCCTGAAACTGAAATAGCACCAGGAAGGTCTGGACACGTTACGGAAAATTTGCCAAAAATATTTAAAATGGTTGGAGGGATTCGGAAGAATGTTCAATGGATCCAAACAGGTAACCAGACAGCTAGCAAGGGAGAAAGCTGTTTAAAAATGTGAGTAGGATGTAAACACCAGGAAAATATAGGAAATTTTCACGTGCTGGGAAGATAATATAACCAGTAATAATGGAATAATAATGTTTTAATAGACACTGGTTTGTAAGCATAACATCCCCTCCCCCATAGCTAGAGCATATTAAACTCTGAAGTATAGAGAGGAGGTTCTGATTTTCCTCTGTGGCTTGTTTATTCCAGGACAGTTATCATCCTCCCTAAATTTTATTTAAAGTTCACAGCAGTCTATGCAGCTAGTGCAGTTTTAGGTTAAGCATATTTTATCCATAATTGCTATATTTGGTTCTCAAGTTATTATTGCAGTTCCTTGGGGTACATTTAAATCCACCTTATTGTAATAGATTATGGAATATAGTGGCTAATGTGTCTAATGTAAAATAAATGACTATAATGATTTATGATCCAGCACTTCAGTTTTATTGAACATAAGGATCATTGTACTAAAATGGATGGTGTATTGCTGGTTTAGCATAAAATACTGAATAACATATTCAAGGAAATGAATGGATTGGCCAGTTCATAATATTCTGCCCCTTCAGCTGAGAGGTCTTTAATAAGCAAGAGTGTCATTACACTTGAAAATGTATGTGTAGGTAATCCATTATCTAGAACAATGACAGTGATCGGGCGAAGCTCTTGTTAAAGAAGGGCCCTCCTTACGGGGAAATACAGAGCACTTCCCTGCCTGTGGGAGGCTCTGTGTGTGTGTGTTTCTGTTTTTGTTACAGCAGTTAGAGCAGTATCTAGTGTCCTTGCATTTAAAAGTATCCATGTATTTCAGGATAATTTTGGGATTATAGGGTGGTTTTAAAGGTGGAAAGCAATGTCACTAGGCTGCGGTTTGCATAGGCTCATACTGAAGTGCATCTTTGCTGGTCCTTGTTACTGCATGTACCTGTAAGATACATTTTTCAGCGCTTCATTTTTACCTCATTTGCAGGCCAATATAAATTACACCTTTGTGTGCACCTTGCTTCTGTTTACATCCAGGTTTAGTAGTGTCATCTCCTACTAAACGTCAAGATTGATGAACATCATAAGGGCTGATACCGCTGGGAGTATTACTGTGAGTGGGTGTTCAGCTTGCCTTGGTGTCACCAGCAGTGCTTGCTTTTGGACAGTCACAGCCAGCAGTGTCCTGACTTAAACCCTTGACTTCCTGGGGTTTAGCCTCAACT
Source organism: Balaeniceps rex (assembly GCA_013401315.1). Lineage (NCBI taxonomy): Eukaryota > Metazoa > Chordata > Aves > Pelecaniformes > Balaenicipitidae > Balaeniceps > Balaeniceps rex. The sequence continues at coordinate 157,818 of VYZW01019916.1, forward strand.
CTTTAACCTCAAAAAGGAAGAAGGTTTTATTAGTCAGGAGGGGAAATTAATAGGAGTCATAATGTGGACAGAATACTTGACATTTTATCTGATTAAAGCATGTCTCTAAAAATAAGGAAACAAAACTAAAAATATTTAAAAAAAACCACAAAGAACAGAGATGCTGTTTTAAAATACATATTCAAAGGAAACTGTTAAAAGAACATAGATGATTGTATATCTAAGTATTTTCACAGGGATGACAACACATTTTCCTACAATCAAAATAGGACAGCAGGTTATAAAAGACTAGCTTCCAGCAGTTTGCCTGTAATAACTTGTAGTAAAAATCACATTTTGTTATGTACTGGAGAGAGGAAAAAAATAATACATTTTGGGGATGTTATCCTAGAATAACTCCGCATCCATATTATTCATAGTGCTTGGATAAAGCTGAAAGACAGAAACTATTAAAAAGGCATATTTGCATTCATTATACCCATGGTAAAAGTGAATGAAGAACTCCCTCTTGATATATTTACAGGTTGAAGTATTAAAATAAACATGATCAAAGTACAATAGTTCTGTCACAGCACTTGCAGACAAATCATCTCCCCATTTAAACAAGTTCTCACCAGCATTTTGAGTGGGAAGGAGTTTGATGCTGTTTTGCCACCTATTACTAGCTTCTCCTGTCAGTGAGCACATCCTTTGGCAGATATGCAGGGAGACTTTTAAAACAAGTCAAAATTATTTTGGCAAAAACTGAAACACCTACAGTTGTGAAAACATGTATTCAAAATTTTTATGTATCCAAAAAAGTTCAGGCTGGCTTTGACATGTAATTGGATACTGTTTTATAGCCGAGCCATTTCAAGTTTTTCATTTCTTACATCTCAGTCAGTTTTATAAGTAGATCAGTCATACCAGCACCCTCAGAAAAATCCTAAACCAGCTGCAGTTGTGTTTCCAATGGAAGCACAAATTGTATCAATAGCTGTGGTGGACTGCTCTCCTGCTTTGGTGCAGGAGGGTTTGAAGGACCTGGCCCCCTCTAGTCTTTTGGGCTTTTAATTATTCTTATGCTTTTGGTGGTGACTAAGTTAGAAGTGATGCTACATTTACTGAAGCCTGCCATCAAAGTTTCCTTGCTGCCTTAAACTTACAGATTGGAAGGTTTTGAACAAGAAAAGTAGTTGGAGAGCATGTTGACTCCTCATTGACTCCAAGCTTAAGGTCTTCTCAGTACCAGGGCAGTGTGATAACCTGTGGGGCTCTGGTTTAGTGGCCTAGGTAGGCTTGAGTAGAGGTGTACTTAACAGCTCTTAAGACTAAGCGTATTGGAGCAGCATCCCACTGCCTGCTCGTGCATAGTTGTGTCGTGGCTCAGACCCCAACGAGGCGACGAGGCACCCCGCTCGCCGGCCTCACAGTCTGTTACAGCTGCTGTTACTGCACAGTGACATCCACAACATGGTGACTGAGGCCACGTCAGCTGGATGCTGCTCAGAGCTGCTGCCATGCTGGCTGTGCCCCTCTTGTTCCTCGGATGAGGCTCGTGAGCACAAGCAAGGTGGCGACGCGGGACATGGCTGACTGCAGGGAAGGTGGGTTGTGACCACAAGCCCCGGCTCATCCCCTTTTCTCCCTGTGTTTGAGCACACGCCCATCCCGTGGCAAGAGCGCAGACGTGCTTTATCGCGTACCCCCACATGCAACCCTGTGGCACCCTGCCTATCACCCGGATCCATCGTGGAGAGGAATAGCTCGGGCTCCAAAGCTGAATTATAACTCTCCCCGTTCCTGAAAGTCCTTTGAATCTTTCTTCTGCCTTGGACATCTGTTTTTCACATCACGGTTACTTCAGCCCATAAGCTTCCACAAGAATTTTAAATAAAATATCACTACTAACCAGCTCCATGGGGGAAAGCCTCACAAATGGGCACATTGTTGAGGCCAGAGAAAAAAGGGTTTCTTTCATTCACAGTGGGTTACATCACTGAGCGCCAGCCAAATGACAGAGAGTAGCGAGAGCTGTTATAGGAACAAGTTTATGTGCTGCAAATGCAGGAAATGTCATTGCTAATGGTGCGCATCTGATGTATATTCAGGCCTTGGCTGTAGCATTTCAGGAGCAGGAGATGGGCCAAGTGATGTCCTGGGAGCTGTGGGCATCGCACTGCAGGAAGGTGGGGGTGGACCTCAGGCATGGCACGCAGGTCTTGGTGGGTTGAAAATAGCTTTTTCCACACCTCTGCAAAGGTATATGCCGGTGTCTGGATTTACCTTACATGGTTTTAGACATGTCTAAAAGTTATACACTGACTTGTTACTGCAAGCCCCCTTTACAGGCAGTGAACAAGCACTTCCAGGGTGCTTGACCTGATCCACCTTAGGTGCCTGTCTAGGCAGGATGATACCGAGGTACCCTTACAAATACCTATTTAATGTAAAAAGAGCTTTGATTGACTAGCTCAGAACTAGACATCTAACTTCTAGATGCTCAGGTTAGGCCAGATAACTTCTCTCCTTTTAGCTCTCTTTGTGCTTGTTTGTGTGTATCTTTCAAATCTTGGTAAATGGGTGCAGAATAAATTAAAAGGTCTGTAACTGCCTCTGCACATTTTATGATTTTAAAATTGTAACGAGATCCCGCCATAGGAAAACTCTGTTAAGTCCCTGCTTAGTGAAGGTCTGTGACAGCCTAAGCATGCATATATATGTCTAGATACTTACATATATATATATGCATATCTGTTTATCTATAAAAATACCATGTCTTTACATCCTTGTAACAAAATTTGCCTGTTAGCAAAATTTGTTGAATGCATTCTACATTTACTCTTCTAGATGAATATACTGAAAAAAATATACATAAAGAAATAAAATAGACATTTTCTTTTCTGATGCAAGAGAAATTTTAGGGCCCCAAGATTTGTCAAAGGATGAGGAACATCCTCCTGTATCTGAAGGTGGATATAGTACTTAGATTTAGAATTCCCTGTAACAGAAAGACTTTTATACCGTGTGGAATCAGCATAAAATAATGAAAATAAGTGCAGTGTCTTATTGTTTGCATTAAATATAAGATCATTTCTTTAAGAAATGATGGATCCTTGTGAAACAGTGGTGTGTACAGCCAGACTTTCTGAAATTGAGCAAGATTTATCCACAGATTTCCATGGTGTTTTCCAGAAACTTTCTGTTACAAAATATGCATTTGACTGCCTGCGATGATATAGAATATTCCAGCCAAGTGCTCAGTTTTTCTTAACGTACTTGCATGGCTTATGTGTGCATGTGCAATGATAGGTGTGAGTTATATGCTCTTTACTATTTAAAGCCATGTGTATATATACATGTGCATGCTTATCTGTATGTGCACAACATATATAAATGCAAAGATTATTTTCTTATTTTCAGGTTGGTTTTGTTCCTCTCAACGTGTAGAAACCATCTTTCTTTGCAAAATAGAGTAGCGTCACTGAGTGGCTGCGGGGATGTTCAGCTGGCATGGTGCTGCCTGCGTTGCGGGTGCGCTGAGCGGTGCGGTTCCTGCGGGGATCGGGGATCGGGTGCAGTGGGGCTCCTGCTGCTCACCCGCCTGCTCGCAGGAGAGGGAATCCTGGCACCGGTCAGGTCTGAACACAGCCCAGGGACCGTCCTGTCTTGGCGTCTCTATGCACATGCTTCGGTTTTTCGTTTGTGCCCCTTTCCCTGTGCACCTATAGTTCAGTTGCCAACGTCTTCCAGAGTCCTACTAAAGACATTATTGAAGGTTATTTGTAAAAAAAATCCGGAGTGCAGTGCCCCTTGGATACCTCGTGGTTTGTCTTTTCTGGCCGCAGCTGGTGCTGCAGGTACATGGGCTGCTGCTGGAGCCTGCCCTGGCCTCCCCTCTCCCCCAGCACCGGCCATGCGCCGCCAAGAACCACCTTCCCTCTCTGACTTCTATGGAAAGGGATAAGGCCTGTCCCAGTACCTTGTCCCGGTAGTGCTCCTGCTCCAGCACCCGTCGGCCGCGGAGGGACAGACTGGCAAGGAGCCGCAGGGCCGCATTGCTGCCCCAAGCTCAACTTGGCAAAGTCAGACCCCTCCCTGCTTTCTGCTATCAATAGAGGCACTTGCTGATACTGTAATTATTTAAGCAACAACTTCACAATATCAACAAGGTTTTGTAAGTTCCACACAGCAATTTTCCACATCCTCCCGCTCGGCATTTGCTACGCTTTTCACCTTTGCATTTGCAGAGGTTTCCTCTCAGACCAATGCATTCATTTCCCACCAAGTTGAGATGAGGCAAGTAAAACCAGCGTAACGTAGCATGCATAGTTAAAAATCCCTCGCAGGTTCACAGTGCAAAGGAGAGCTTCATCGCTTTTTATTACTTCCCTTTTCTGTGTGGTCTTATGTGAGGATGGTGGGTTGTTCACCTCGGTTTACGAATGCAAAACCAGGCTGGGTCTTTTCCAGGCTGTGGAGCCCAGTGTGTAGATGGAGTTAAACAGTTTCACATTCCTGAAGAGAACAGGAATGTTTTCACAGTGCAATCTGCTCTGTGTGAATTACAGGAGTTTATTTTTTCAGGATGAACTCCTCGGACAGTTTTTTTTGTTTGCTTGTTTTTTAAAGAGGAGATGATATACCATGAAAATATCTACTGTAGTAACTAACGATGTTGTTATTAAAGCTTGATTGGGAAAATTCAGGTTAAAAAGTCTATCGGCTATTGAGGGGGGAGAGTAACAAACATCTTGCAGTATTTTCCTCCTTCTCATTTCTGTGCATAGGGTTAGCTATGGTAAGCCCACATGGTTGTGCCATGTGCCAGTTGCTGTCAGGCATTTACCGTAGGTATTTCCTGGTGAATACGGAGCAAAGGAGAGGGGAGCGATGATGGTGTGTGGGGTGAGCAGCTGCGCAGCAGTTCGGGGCACATGCTGCTTTTTCCTTCAGGGATTGCAAGGCACATTTTACGTTGTGTACTGCAACTAGCAGTTGAGGTAGAATAATTCTGACCTTGGTTAATCATTTTTCCCTGTCTTAGTGTTGCTTTTGGATTCTCATGAACATGTATGTGTATTGGGGACAAAACCCATTGAGACTGCCCGCCAGGAGAGGAGCCCAGGGCACATCTCTGACCTAAACGCTGCTGTTACTGGGGCTCTGCTAATGAAGAGACTCTGTGTTACTGAGGTTCCTGAAATGCTTTTTCCAAGCAAGGTTTATTTGGGATTTAAAAATAGGACAAAAAGCACTACATGAAGCTAAATATTAATTTTGTTGCTTTTCTGGCAACGAGGCCAAGGAAACGGAGCGAATTGTACTATTCCATCATGCAACGTTAGCTGCGTGTCACGTGGCTGAACACGGAGGGGACTTTTATTATCTTTTCATTTGAGCTGTATGGGTAGGATCGAGTTTTGCCCTCAGATGAGTTCTCCAGGCTCCCTGTGGGTCCCAGCGGGAGGTTCGTGTGCTCGTCCATGGGCAGAAATCACTTACAGCTCCTGGGCTTCAACACACGGACATGCTCCTGGGAGGTCCCCCGGCTGCTGTGCATCACTCAAGCTGCAGGGACTGGCGCTATCTCGCAGCACCTTTTGCAGTCATTACATCGGAGGAGGAATCAGCCTCATCTGTACCACTGGGTACACGCAGATAGATGCTAAAGAGCAGCTGATATGGGGTAACCTCTTCTCCCAGGTAAATGGTTCATGTAGTTGTGTTGAGGTACCACTTGGGTCGGCACGTGCTCAGAGAGGGTATTAATTTGATTCATACCACTGATGTCAGGGGATGGGTGGTCCCTCGGAAAGACCTCAGGTCCCTTGGTGAAAGAAGCTGGAAATACATTACTAGCACCAGCTCCAGTTCAGGTGGCTCGGATCACCCATAGGAGTCCTTTCTCCTTTTGGACAGGATTGCTGGACAAGCGGCAGATGAGAAGGGTAGGACGGGATGAAGAAACAGCAGCAATACGTGTGAGCCAGAGCCTACTCTGAATTTGTGTAAGAAATGGTATGCTGTCCTCTGCCAGGGATGGCAAAGGTGACAACAGCTCTGGGCCACGGAGCCAATTTCCAAGTTCATCTAGGCAAGACAGGCACTTTGTAGATGTTTCATCTCCTTTTCTGCTCAGGGATAAGTATAGGAGAGTTGCCTTGACCTTCTCCTGAAAGAAGTAAACTCTTTGAAGGAAATAAGCTTAAATAAACTTAAAGGAATGCAGGAAGTCTTTCTTCAGGGATTTGTGTATCACGTGTAGTGTTATCCCGTGTATTTCTGCTGTTCTGCAGCTAAGGGCTTTCTATGCTGGTTTTTTAACCAGACCAGTATACTGCTTACACTGACAGAAAAAGTGAGTTATATTTGGTATGATCATCTCTTCCACATTAAACTTAATATGGATTTCAAGGCAATGGCAGAGAAAGTGGAACTGTAAGCTACACCCTCTGTCTTTTTTTGGTTTTGTACATCCTGGTAGTGACATGAACTATTCTAGATAAGCAAAAATAAAATTAATGAATTGCACAGGGTGAGACAATCTTTGATGTACAGAGGCAATGTAATATGAACATTTGATTTTGCTGTGTTATACAGTAGAACACACTGTCTTAATCAGAAGCCTTAATCAAAAAGCTCATGGTGAGTATTAGCTCCTATTCCAGAATAGCAAATACTTTACATTTCACCATAGAAGTAGACGGTCCATTGAAGCAAATTATTTTTTTTTTATATATATATATATATACACACACACACATACTGTATCTTCACTGGGTTAGGTTATTTTATATGTATAACTTGATAGCAGGCTGTTATGTAAATGCATGATCTAGAGGTAGTAATTTTTTTTAAACAAAAATGATAAGTTAGGGGTGTTCAGCACTTTCCACACATTAAAACTGGAACAATAGAAATTTTATGTTGCACAGGGTTGGAAGTGTGTTGTGCACTAGGGGAATGAGTGTCAGCTAGAAGCAGACATGGAGAGGGGAGACTGAAAGAGCCTGGCGTGTTTAGTCTAGCAAAGCAAAGCACAGGCTGAGCAGTGATACGGTGTGCGCTAAGTACACCAGAGGGGAAGGCTGCTGGAGGTGAAAGGAATTAGTTAAACCTAGAGGACAGTGTTTGCACAAGAGCAACTGGGAATGCACAGGTCACAAAACGAATGTGGTTTGTAGAGGAAAGGAAGGGAAGCTTTCCTGGCCAGCAGAGGAGGGAGGTTCCAGAACAGCCTCCCAAAATCAGTTGCAGGGACATAAGGTGTTTCCTCTTGTGTTTTGTGAACAGGCCTTAATAACACTATTTTCTTGCAAAGATGTGATTGGAGTCTATAGTCTGGCATATCCTCTATTATCCTGCAAATCCATGCGTCCTTTGCAGATTCACTGGATTATGGCACACACAAAGGTGTAGGTTATCTTCTCTTAAGACTTAAAGTTCAGGGAAAGGAGCCAAGCCATAGACGTGTGATATTTTTGAGGAATATGCTAGTTGTTCCTCTGCAAGTAGTTTTAGCCTTTTGGGAGGAGGAGATGCAGATGAGGGGGGTAGATGCCCTCTGCTCATTGCCAATAACAAAACAGCCTAGGTAAGGGCATCTGCATGTTGTGTGCACGTTTGTATACCAGTGACGGACATTTCCTATTGCTATCACATTTCTGCTGAGAGATTGTGCCCCTTCATGGCTCTGGACTGTTTTTTTTCACCTGTGGGTTACACATAACACAGAAACGCTCATAAAGCTGGTACGAGTGAACAATGCTCCTAACCGTTTGTGTGGCACAAGCGAAGATGTGCCTGGTCCATCGCAGCACACCCGTGTTTCCCAGTGACGTGTGGGTGCACCCAGGCGTGCTCGTTAGTATCCTCCCCTTCATGTCTCCCTGTGATTTTTCTGAACGGAACTAAACTGAACAGCCTGAATTATGGTACCCATTACCTAAAGGTTAATGTTAGTGCTGTGACGATAGAAGTGTTTGATACCACAGGCTGTTCAGGGAGAGAGAAAAAGACCACTCAGGCCTTATTAAATCACTCGTGGACCTGGTGTTAGCATGTCTCGCCAAGAGCCCCCCTGTGTATCGCAGCATTCCTGGGGCCATAGGTAGGAGAAAGCAGCATAAAGTACCATCCAAATGGTCTGACTCAAACTGCAAATTCAGGGACGCATGGAAAATGAAAGAAGCATTTTGACGGATATCGTAGCACCAGAGGTTCTCAGTTTTTAGGGATAAAAATCTCACTTTAAAAAATAAAAAGTATGCCCAATAATATTGCTTATGGAACTAGGCCACTCATGCACATAGAAATATGGTCTTTGTTTTTACTAAAGAAGCCATTAAGGATCCTTCTGTGTTGCGCTGTGGTGTAATGTTCAGCGTATGCAGTAAATCCCACTTTTGGTGCATGTTTCTGTCAGCAGAAAGAGCTGCAGGGCATTTGGCTTTGCCACCGTGGGCTGAGAAGTGTCTCTGTTCCCTTGACCAGATGAATAGTACTGGGTTTTTAGAGGGAACCGGCGCTACTTCTTTCAGACATAGGATGGACACCCAGAGATGGGCTACAGAGAGCAGAGGCAGAAAGGAAGGAGGTGTGAAATCCTGCAGAACGAACAGGATGCAATGTGCCGGGTACCACTGTGCTTGCTGTGCCGTGTTTTACTGTGGGGATGTGTTTACTGTGTATGTGATGAGAATATGGGAATTAAGGGATGTTGTGATGTATTGATTTCTGTTGCATATGCCACAAATACTGGATAAAAAATTTAGATGGTGGCATTTCTACCCAAATGTTTCCTACGTTCCAGGAATTTGTATAATTTCCTAAAAGGCAGGGGTAATAAATAGCTTTTTAAATGCACAATAATACTGAGGCAATCTGAATGACACAAAAATAATACGCAAAGACGTGTAGGGGTAAAACACTAACCATATTTGTTCTCAGCCATATCTGTGGAGAGTGTATGGCAATTTTCAAAGCAGGCAGACAGCTACCAACATTTTTCTTCAAAAGGGCAGAATTTGACTTTTACCCTTTATGAGGGCATTGAGTTGCCTGTCTGAGGAATCTTCATTTTGCCTGCAATCAGAAGGGGCACTGTGTGGACTAATGTTGATGTCATTTCTCGGCTGAAGCTTGTTCTGTCTAAAATATCAGGGCCCAGACATCTTTATAGTAGCAGAGCAAGTGAAAATACCTAGTTCTGTTTGTAACCTCTCAACTCTATTCACACTTCAGATGCCAGTTTTTACAAATAGTCTCTAGATACTGCAAGAAAAACATACTCCGTAAAGGTCAAACCCCGAACGAAGCTTGTTTGGCATCATATGCGTGATTCCATACATTTACATGTACGGTGACACAATTTTAACCTTGGCCAAAGATAGTAAAGCATTGTCAGAATCAGTACTTGCACAAGGATTGCCTTTGACATGGTATTTCCTAGATCATTGCAACCTGTGGGAACTGCTAATTATCTGTGGATAGCCAGAAAGGTAATACCTGTAATTTGCTTATCACCCTGGGCTGTCTAGTCACAGTTGCAGGGGGTTAGTATGGGATGCCAGTATTGTGCAACAAAACTTTACAGTGACAGATGACTTAGAGCCATTTTCAAGGTGACATTTTGATCGGGGAGCTTGTGCCAAGTGTTTTCTATTAAGCATTTTATTTCACTGCATGGTTAATCAGCAAAAGATTCTTCCAAAAATCCATTATGTCATATGTAATATGTCAGGACCGTTTCTCCTTGCTTAAAATGAAGGAGGGGCCATGAACGCTTGAAAAATAACAAATCTTATTTCTGCTTAAAAGTGCTTAAAAGTAAAAAAATGAAACAAAACAAACATATAGTTTTGCTTTTGACCTTATTTAAAAGCTATCTAGATGAAAAACCAAAAATGTAAAGGTTTACACAGCTTGGCATGTTATTCATTATGCAAATACTTTCAAAAGCAATGCTAGCCTGTGTAGTATTATGATACTTGATAAAATCAGTATTAACTATGTGTGTCTTTTCAAGCTGTAATAAGACTGGGTCATTTTATATGACTGCAAAGACCTTTTGGAATATAGATCAAACCCCCAGCATGTTTTCCTTTCTCAGAAAACCCTTTTCTACATCTAGAAGGCTCAAATACTAAGATGACCTGCAAGCTTGTATCAGAATTGCTTTTTCTTTTCCCTTTCTGTAAATGAAAAATGAGTTTTATATATGCTTACCAAAAATACACTTCTCTTTTAAGTCAGTGTCAGTATAGATTCGTTTTGAAACATGCTTGAGACTTGTTCTTGACTAGTTGATTCTGACAGGGCTACACATGTATCTTGTTTACTTAAGGCAGGAGGTAGGCTGAAACTTTGGTTTCCTCTTACTGACCATCGCAGTAAGATGTCTAACTGGTTTCCAACTTGCTAGCTTTTAGCTCAGGCTAAACTCCTTTGAAATCTGTACAAGATTGTAGATTCATTTACAATCCTCTCTTCTTCTGGTTTGAATGTCATTAACTATTGAAGTAACAAACAGCTGGACAGACCAGCAAAGTGCCTTTGTGAAATGGGGACACAAAATACCTTTAAGCCTCACCCATCCTGCTGTGTGGTAATTTCCCTAAAGGGGAAAAGGAGCTTATCTGTCTTCTGCCTCGGGAAATCCCATATACCAAGTAGATACTCTGCAGTTTTCTGAGACTCTCAATTCATGGTACCAAAATGGGAATAATTTGATAATGTCTGTCGGTGTCCAAAGGAAAGAAATAGGCACTTGACTTCTGAAACAACTTTACTGCAAAAGTTGGCACAGAGGATCAACCCAATATGCCCTTTGACTTTGATATCAGTGTTGTTAGCAGAACCAAAGCCAACATCACCTCCGATGTCAAAGGCAGTGCCAGCACTTCAGGGCAGCAAAGCTGAACACAAAAGAGGTGTATTCTCAGTTTCAAGGCGGAAGCTCAGAAGGACTGTCAGAGTCTTCCCATAAGGGCTCTGGTGAGGCTCAGGCAGTCATTAAGAAAGAAAGCTGATAGCTTCCATGTGTCAGTGACAAAGACCTGCAAATAGACTGTGACACACTCTGCTGGCTTAAACACTATGGTTTCCTAAGACTATTGGCATTGGTGCTGGCCTTGAGAGAAGAGACCTGGACAGAACCAGCTGCTTCCCAGCAGTAGTCCAACCTCGCTGCTGAAAGCACATTATGCTTTAAACCCACTGCTGAAAGTTGTGTGCTCTCATTTCTGTTCTTCAAATCTCACTTTTCCCCCATTGTCTCACGGTAGTCATTGCTTCTGAGATCTGTGAATGATGCAACCAAGAAACCCTTGAACTTCCACAGAGTGTGGTCTTGAGTGCCGAGATTGGTCAGGTCAACTGCACAACACAGGAGTCACCCACACATAGTGGATGTCACTGTGGTCCTGCTTCCAGAGATGGACACCTATATTCACATGCTGCAGGAAACTGGTGTCTGCCAGAACAAATTCCCCTGTACATCTAGTTCTTCGCTTGGACAGCTGAAAGCAGAAAATCAAGAAGTATGTGAATCCTTTGTACAAAGGATATGATCCTAAAGATTTCTTTTCATTGTCTTTGAACTGAGAATTATTTTCTGCACGAGAACCACTAGTGAATGATTTGAAAAGGTTTTACAATCTCCTTCTGTGCCGTGCGAACTCCGTGAGACTTTGATTCTGTAGGGAGGAACTATTGCAGAGTTCCTTACTTTCTCCTGTAGGATGGGGTTTACCTTGACATCAAAGAAATGAGTGCTATGGACGATCATCATGGTCACTCCGTCCATTTACATTATATCCAGGCCTTTTCCTCAGCCCTTGTCAGAAATTTCTTTCAGCGGAGACTTTGGTGGTCAGACCTCACTTTTTAGCTGCTTCAGAAATACAAGGAAAAAAACTGCTGCTTCAGAATGAAGAAACATCCCAGTTTGAAGATGCTCAACTAGTGCATGGGATCTCTTATATGGGGTGGAAATGCTTTCCTGCAGCATCCTACCTCCCTCTGAAACCACTTTCTGTACTATTCCCTGGAAATAGTCTGTAATACAGTGCCTGTGTCTTTGCTTTCTGGGAACATATACCATGTCGAACAGTATCCTCAGCTAGAAATTCATAGTCAGATTTTGCTCCCTTTGCTTTGCCACTGAAGAGGACAGCATTGCTGTCTTAGGGTCTCAAGTAATGGAGAATAAAGGCCAGAGGTAGAAGTCTCAGGGGCTGATTGGTCTGGGAGCTTTGGAAAAGTAGAAACAGGTGAAAAACTTCAGAAACCCATTTAAAGAGTATGTAACTTATTCTTTCTTTATCAGTGAGGAAGAAGCAGGCTGACCAGGTGTATTTGTGCAGGTTATATTGTCCTGACTCTGGCTTTGAGCCAGGAGGATCGTGGGCAAAACAGCACCGCGGCAGAGAGAGGTATCTAGAGAAAGGACTGCTCTTATCATGAAAATCCTTGTTGCAGTTGTGCTTATTTGAGAGGCTTTGTAGACAGTCTGGGCTGAGCTGGTTTGAAGTAATTCAGAGGACAAGCTGGGAGAACACAGATTAAGGTTGCAGCTGCTATAAGGGACCTTATACAAACCCAGAGATTCATAGAAATAGTGTCCAGAATTTCATTTTAGAAAAAATAAAATAGCAAAGTTTATCAGTTAAATGTCAAATGAAAAAGGGAAGGAGGACAATGGCCAGGAGGGGAGGAAACCCAGTGGTGCCTTTTTTTT
>VYZW01019916.1:175875-191780 GCA_013401315.1 Balaeniceps rex
CCTGAAATAAACCCCCCTTCTGAAACCTTGCTGGTGGTTATCCCAAGGGCTGTGGGCATGTAAGTCCTATCACAGGATGGCTGTTGGTCTCTGAGGGCACTCTGCTGCCCTTCCAGCCTCAGCCGTTCTGGGCAATTCCTCTGGGGTGCTGAAGAGGGCATGGTTTCTTCTCCATTGGCTGGAGAGAGCTGTATTTCTTCTGCCATCTCCTTTTCCCTGGTTGTCCTTTTCTCCAAACGCTCTCCTGAGTGTTTATCAACTGCAGAAAAATTAATCACGTTTCCTTAATCAGTTCATTTGCCTGTGGCTGACTGAGTGACAGGTAGTCTACATTCTTGCTGAATTTGGTGTTAATACAGTTTATTGCTCATTCATTATACATTGGGGGTGGTGGTGTGGTTGTGTTTGTTTATCTGGCTTCCTCATGTTAAATGTAATTTGAATTAGAGATTATGGTTGAAAGTTAAATTTTTACTTCAGATTTGTTGCTTTGACCAGGTGATTCTTCTGGCTGTTTTTTTCTTCTCAAATCTTTTACCTACATTAATCTTCACATTTTAGCATATTGTTTCAAGACTGTTCTCAGTCATTGCCTCTCCTTGCTATGCTGGCCTTTCTCCATGCTGCCATGCCCAGCCATGGGAGGGTTCCCAGGAGGATCTCACACAGCTCTGACTCCAACCACCCCAGCCTGGCTTGTACCCTGCAGGTATTTGGTGCTCATGGTAAAGCCATGGCGATGCCCCTGGGAATGGTCAATGGTATCCATAGGGCCATGAGGAACATTTTCTTTCTCTCCACAATTATAAACTGTCCAGGATTGTCCCGCTGCTCTGAAGCGCGAGTCTCCGCCACAACATCCTTGCTGTGGTTGCCCGAGATTAACATTTGATCTCCGTTGTGCTTCATTTCTTCACTTTCTTCCATGTGTGTATATTCTAGAGTTTCCTTAATGGACCTTTTCCCCACAAACACTTGAGAAGACTGGCGGCTGAAGGGGTGTTTGGACTTTTTGAGTAATGTTGTTATGAGCTTGGCTATACTCTCCTGTAGTAAAAACCTCTGTCCACTGTGTTTAAAGGCTTGGGGCTGCTGGGGAACATCTGATTTATTAATGGCCTCTTTTCAGCTTCCTCCTCATCTTAAGAAGATATAAGCAGGTAATTAGCTAGTTGCCAAGAAGATGGTGGAAATAAACTTTAAAATTCCTCCTTGTAAAATGATTTATTTAACAGTTTTATTCTGACATGTGTGTTTTATGCTTTAATCATCTGTCTGTGGCTGTGAAACAGGCCAGGTCTCTTCATCTTACACTGTTAGATTTTAGAGCACTGATGTTACATGCTTTTGTTTTCTCTTTTGTTGCCGCATGTGAGTGTTTATGTTGGCTTTCTGGTAGACACTTAATTGGATTGTAACTGATTTTACACTAAAGACTGATGTCCAGTTTCCTTTCGGTCCTATCTGGATTGCTCTGGTTTCTGGAAGGAATCAATATTCAGAAATGTATTGAACCCTTTTGCTGCGGCTTTTCTTCAGTGACATTACTTATATTTGATCATCAGTGCCCGTTGCCCAGGGTGATAGAGGTGTTCAGGTGCCTTGAGTAATGGCTCTGTTCCTGTTATGGTTACTTTTCGTATCTGCAGATATCTCTACCTGAATATTGATGAAAAAGAAAAAGACTAGCAGCTGTGGTCAGGGCTCTTCCAAACTCCTTCCATTCCCTTTCAGCCTCTTGACAGTTTCCTTTGATGGTAATTCTGTTTTTCCAGTCCCCAAAACTCATTATCTCAAAGTCCTCTTCGAGTCTGAGCCTTCTTCAGAAGCTCGTGTTAATCAGATTATTTATGAAACAGCCTTAGTATCACCCCAATAATCTTCATAGTTATTGAATGACCTATACCCTTTGTCAGGAACTTATGCTAGGTACACAACTCTCTCTAATTGTCATTTGTTATCTGCAGGCTCCCTTATTCCTGCTTCATTCAAGCATTTTCCATTTGTATAGGTCTCATTTGTCTTTCAGATCATCAGAGTCTCTAAGCACCTTTCTCCTCTGCTGAAACAGACACAATAATGTTTGAAGAAAAAGATTCATGTCTGTAACTCATCACTTGCCACTTTTATTCACTGTTAGAGCATGACCATGAATTCACCAAAAAGAAAAACCTCTTCCTTAAAACTGGAGCCTGGAAAGGCACTAGTTTGAGGTGCTGAAGACTCATATTTACAATTACACCCCCCAGGGAAAGCCAGAGGGATTTACAGTAAATATCAGGGTTTGCGTCCAGAACTGCTGACAAACCGTCCTCGTTTTGATAGATGGATTCATTATCACTTTCTAATTACAAGCAGATTTCCAGGTGTGTTCACTACGTTATGAATGAAACCTGTCCATTGTTATACAGTGGTGGCCTCTGGGTCAGCTGTAAGGGATCTATAGCTCCTCTTCTGTCATTGGACGAAATTCATCAGATGTATTTTTAACAGATAACCTTTACAAAAGTGACTGATTAATCACTTGGTAATGCGGACTGCTATCAAGTTCATCATCTCCAAATAAAGGAAGGAACTCAGCAAGACTATAATCTGTCAAATGCATCAGTCTCAGTATGTTAAAATACTTTCAGGGCCAGATGCTACTCTTCTGAAAGAAAAGATATCTGCTGCATCAAACATACATGTTCTTCTGCATCTGTGGGTCAGATTCTGTGCTCAGACGAAGGCTTTCTGGTTACACAGGCTTGCTGTCAAATGGAGCCCCATGTGCATACATCTAAGGACAGAATTTGATCACTACAAAGTAATACAATTTCTACCAGATTCTGTCATTTGATTTTTTTCTTTTTTAAGAACTGTGATTTTTAAGAGGGTATTGAAAGCTGTATACATCAATAAAACATAGCCAGTGTTTGTCTAATCCTGTACCCAAGGATAGATTTAAGTGTGATTTTTTTTCTATGTTCCCGTCACTTCTTTTGAACATAAAACAGCCTGTCTTTTAATTTTGTATTGAAGAATATGCTTGACATCTTTCAAACTGAGATTAGGTTAGCAAAGGCATACACTCGCTTATGCTGGAAAATGAAACAAGTTCCTAATTGTCAAAAGATTAATCCCTGGCAGTCATCCAGGGCAATATTTGCTGTAGCAACTTGGTATCCATCACAGTTACGGACCAAAGGTCTTGTCATATATGTATTCCTCGCAGCAGCGCCGTAGCAGAGCAGCTCAGCCTCGCTACCCTGGGCTGTTAGTCTCCGGGAAACTCTACCCATTCCTCAATTAGTGCCCTCGTGGGGGTCACAGTCTTTGATGACTGGGCTATTTCTAAAGATTGAAATATAAAGCTTAGTAATATCCAAAAAAAAAGCAAAACCCAAACTGATTTTTTTTGTGCATCGCAGTGTTTCTTGTTAGAGGTTTTAGCATCTACTAGAAGTTTGCTCCATCAATACTAATAACAATAAGGTTAGTGAAATGTGAGGCTTTTTTTCTGTGATAATCACCATTACCTGTAGGCTGATACTGCTTAAATTGGCTAGGTTTTGGTTTTCGGGTTTGGTTCCACCCCCCCCAGCTAACTTGCTATTGAAGTGCAGGCTGCTATAACAGCCTTTTCATCTGCCGGCTCCTGTCCCTGTTTTTGAGTATTGTCTTCTTCCCTGGAAATTCAGGGGAGGAGCAGAAACAGGGACAAGCCTTTGCTGTCCTGCAAACCTAACAGAAGAGTAGGTCAGTATTAGACATACCTCGTATAAATTACCAAAGCTAGCAGTCCCAAGCCTTGTTCTCTTTGCATAGCTAAAAACCACACAAACCCACAAAATGCTGCCCCCATATCCCTCCTTCTGTGTAAGCCACCTCTGTTGTGTTTTGGGTGATTACTTCAGTGTAGCTTTAGAAAATTCTTCAAAGGGGGTTTTATCTCCCTTATTCATCACAGAAATGACAATTCAGAAAACGGTCTCGTTCTGTGTACCCTTTGACTTTCCACACTGCTAGCTGGCAGGAAACTGCCTACAGTCTTCAGTTAGCATGGCAGGGAAAAAATGGAGAAAAATTCAGTCTGCTGCAGACTGACAATGGCAGGGATGGGTGGCGGGGAAAGGTTTAAAAACTCGTGTGCAGCTTTGTTAATTGACTCCCATTCTGCACCACTGAGGTTGACAGGATTATGGGGTGCAGGTAGGATCAGGACTTGATTCCTCACTGATGAGTCTCTGCCCATTTAGTGCTTTATAGGCCCAAGGGAAAGGGGCAAATTGACAGTGTTCTGGCACGCTGCAGTCTATATTTGGATCCCTGATTTAAAGCTGACAGATGTGTAAACTCATATGGAACCAGAAAACTCACTAGCAAGGGCACAGCTGCATATATTGATGAGTCAAAGTTACTCCAGTTAAGGCTGCAATTAATTTATGTGTGGCAAATTCCCTCCAGATCTCCATTCCTGGTAGTGTAATATCACTGAGTGTAGTTCTGGGCTCGTTCCACCCGCTCTGGATCAAACCATGAGCTTTTTGGATATGAATGGAGAAGACTTGTAAATCTGAAGCGCTGCTCTTCTCAGATGCTGGGCGAATGCCATCATACCCTCATTTAGATGTGGCAGCTGTTGTCATTACTTAATCTCATAAATAAAATAAAGCCAAATTTCCACAAACTGAATCTGCCTCTGTCACACGGCCTCCTGCGATGCCTTAAATGAACTGCATATTTTTCTTTCTCAGGAATCTCCCTTTATAACCCACTATACTGCTTGATTATTTCCTCTGTGTTGTACAGGAAATGGTGAGTAAGTGATTAATAACCTGCCTCAGTTTTACTTTCCCCTCTTGCTGCAGCCTTGTCGTGGAAATAATGTGACCCACAGATGTCTGAGCAAAGCAATCCATTGCGTTAATGACAGATGCTGTTGGTGCTTGCTCAGTGAAAGTGAGCTATCGCAGGGAGAGAAGCTCAGGTATTCCTGCTACTTTGATCATCTCTTTTTTCTTTTGCATAAATTTTGAGCATGCTGGAAACTCCAACAAAGCATGACATAACCCACTCTGGAAAACAGCCTGGCGTGAGTACCAGTCCCGGAGGCTCAGGAGGGAGCTAGGAAGCAGGTTTGCTGAAGAAAAACAGAATTAGTGCTAAAAATTATCATTTGCTGGCTATAGAATGGCCGGGGGTACGTGAGGTGTACCATATATGTTAATGCTTGCTTTCTTCTCTATTAAAAAAGAGATAATGGAAAATAAGGCCTCTGCACTTAAACAAATGAAAACTCTCAGTCATAGTTAATTATATGACGCACGTCACCCTTCACAATGTTTAACATTGTCTGGAGTGAGAGAGTGATGGAAATTAAAATCTCAGAGCTAGTTTTATTAGGATTTAGTTAGGAGGCTGGTGTACGGGGATAGCTGGCAAGAGAAATTTCCCAGTAGTAATGCTCACAGAATGGGGAAGATTCAGACTGACAGTCATTTTCATAAAGCATGAGGGCACACTGAACCAAATTACAAGCTGATTGAATCTTTTAAGAATTGCTAATCGTTTCTACAGTCAGTCTATAATATGCTCTTCAACCATCAGCTAATGCACTGGAGTCAGCTGGGCTCCTAGCTGGAGAGAGCAAGGCAGCCGTGGTGTGTGGCACTGAGCGCTGGCATGTGTCACACTGGCTAATTGAGGGTGTCACCCAAGCACTCCACCAGATCTTTGTTTTCCTGAGTGGTTTTTACTCAAGGCATGTTTGAGTAGTAGGGAAGAGCGAAGTGATACTATAGTCAGTAGCAGCAGGAGCATCAAATTGTACTATGTAAAGAAATATGATTAAGTGGTGATACTGGCCACTCTTTTCTTTTACAGTAACTCAGCAAAGGAGGCAGAACACACATGCACGCAGATTACTCGTAGTAGCTGGTTTGACCCAAGATAGGAAATTCTGCATTTAAATTCACTGGGTGGGAAGAGAGGTGGTTATTGAAAATTTACATATCAACTAAAGAAACCTAGAAAATGGTCTAAAGGCTCAATAATTTACCTTTTTAGCAAAGAGTTAACCAGGGACACAACTGCTGTAGGATCTGCAGGGATTTTTGCTGTTGGGGGGTGAGGGGGTGTGTGTACCTTTTCCATCATTACTATTTCTGAAACTTTTCACTGCCACTCAGAATATCAGTGCATATCAGCATGTAGTTCCGAAGCATTTTGTTTCACATCAACTTTTTAAAATAACAAGAAGAAAAAAAAATGTTAGTCATGAAGAGGAAAGGAGAAACTGAGATGTAATTCTGCAGTGGATAGGAAGAATTACAGTGCTTTGCAACCCTACAGTTGTCTGCTCCAGTTCATGCAATCCAATGCTTAATGTAAGTAGCCAAGGTCTTGCTCTCTTTTTGTTTCCAAAAGGCTGAGGGTCTTTTTCAAAGTCCTTAGCTCAAGGGGATGGAAGATGTCCGGCTTCTGTGTTCCCTCCCTTCACCCTTACCTTAAGGTACACCATTATCTTGCAGTAATGAAACCTGAAAACAATGGTAAAGAGTTAACATCAAGGAATTCAGCAAAACCACCGACAAAATACCCCACAATCCTGCTCTAAAGAGGTTTCTATAGAACATCCGAGTTAAGCATGGCAATTACAAAGAAGCTCAAGTGGTCTTTGCTTGAAATTGCAAATGTACCACATTGCATTATCACAAGAATTCGCATGCAAGAACAGTTTGCAGATGGTTTGCATTGGCATACTTTATGTAAACGCTCTAGGGAACAGATGGCATCATGGGTTCTTGTGGCAAATGTGAATTTATAGCACTCACAACATGCTAAAGTCTTTTGCCTGTAGCTGAAAAGCAACAAAAATGAAGTGGAAACTCAGCCCTCTGAATCAGTTTGCCAGTGCCTTTGCCATTGTAGCTATGGATAACATTTAGTTTAGTCTTTATTGTGAAATTTGGGTTCTTTTATTTGCCATCTACTTGCAATTGGGTGCGAGTGCATGCGGCATGTGTGTATGTTTATTTGAGTACGCATATGCAGCTTTTAAATTAATAGACTGACATTGTGTAAAGACCAGGAAGTTGGGATCTCTGCCATCGTTTAATCCAAAGCTTTTGAATTTTTGGTCCGAAATTGAATTCAGATAATTCCAGTTTTCCGTGCATACAGAGATTGCTCTGGGTAAGTCAATAGATTTTAAACAAACATTGACAAATATTGTTAGAAGGAGTAAAATAACAACATAGGTTAGAAGCGTGAATTACTGACAGTCATTTTGTTCATACATATGCAGTGAGAAGAACATCAGGGCACATTAGTATAAAAAGTAACAGTTCTTTCTCATTTGAACACAAGTTGGAATTTGAACATCATCTGTAAAGAGCAGGTGTTATTTAAGAAGCCAGACCTGTGGAAAAAAAAGAAAATTGTGTAAACAAGCAAGGGGTTTGTTGAATTCCTTTGGAACTATTATATTGAACTTAGAATATAATTATTATTGTGGTATATTCCCTAATTATTTAGATGCTTGTAAAAATTGATTTTATGTAAACACAGCTTGTTCTAAAACAGCCAGGTCTTTGCAGTGAACATAAGTTGTTTAAAATTTATTGACCTGTCGTTCACATGTGTTACTTTACTAGCACTTAATGGTCTGTTTAGATAGTCTTGGTGTGTATGAACTCCCAGTGCACTACTCCAAGCACCACACGTTGACAGGTAGCTGCCATGTAGATAAAATAAGGGGCCCTACTCCAAAGCATACAGGGACACACAATCATTAGTTATGTTCTAATCTAAAGCAGGGATTTCCTCGGCAGCCAGAGGAAAAGAAACGTTCTCGTTTGGAATTATCTTTGCAGCTGAGTTCGGCCCTAAGTCCTGAACCAATATGCAGCAAGGCCAAAAGCAAACAAGCAGGAAATCCAGCCTTGCACCGAATGTAATTGATTTAAGGAGTCTGAGCTTTGAGGGTTTCTTTTTGAATGCGTCGTGTAGACAGTGGCTGAGATTAGAAACTTATCTGGTCCTCCAAACTCTCTCAAAAGATTAAAGACTGATAATAAAGGTAAATTACTTTTGTAGTAGATAGAGATCACCTTAAAAAAAACATTTGTGGTAAAACTTGCTGTGGTGTTTTTTCAGCCTGTGTATAAATAAAGCTGTCCAAAAAGAAAAACTAAAACAACAAAAAAGCATTACTTCTTAACAGTGCTTATTCTCCACTGGCTCAAATGGGATTGCTGCACTTCTTTTTCTTAATTTTTAGGGCTCCCGAGTATTTTGTGAGTTGACATGACTTTTTTTGTTGTTTAGGTCTCATGAAAAAATGATGCCAATTATATGTTATAGATCAATACAGCTCAACTTACTAACCAAACTTTGCTATTCTGTTTCTACATTTATGAGGCTGAGTATTTCCAGAGACCACCGGTTTTTCTGGTTGCTTCTTGTGATTGTGGATCAGCAGCATAGTTGTCTTAATTTGACACGGGCAGGGGTTGCATCCCTAAAACCCACTGCTGGAGTGTCATCTGTCCTGCCCAACTTAGTAGTTATCAATGTGTCTATGATCTATGAATACCTGACACCTAAAAAGGTATTTATCTTAGCTTTAAATGCCTGGTTTGAAAACGCTGGCCTAAATACATACTAATACTACATCAAACCATCTGAAAACCTATTCTCAGAATGCTTGTGGCCCTGGGAATTCAGCAGCAAATTTTTCATAGGAAAACTATTTTATGTCAGTGTTTAAATATTTTGTAGGGTTCTTAAGTAAAGAATACATTATGTTACTATTTCCTTTCATGTATGTAGATGCCTAGTTTTTCTGCCTTCATGTCAGACCAAATTCTGCTATATTTGACCATCAGTGATGCAGAGTAACTATTATTTCCAGTGGATTTACATCTGTGTAACTTGACATGACATCTACAGCATGGATAAGAAAAATCAGTATCAGGTTTCATTTGCTGTGGCAATAAAGATGTTTATCTATCCACTTCTCAAACTGCACTGACTTCCCTATAGACTGAGCAATCCCAGTATCCCTAACTCTTAAAAACAACAACAGCAAAAACCCCACAACACTTAAATCCTTCACTCCTGTGGAATGCACTTGGCTTTGAAAGCATACGAATTTAAAACATAAATAGCTATGGAAAATGCTTTAAAAAAATGAAGAAATTTTGCCCATATAATTCTGTCTACGCTATTTTCCACTAACACAGGATTGCAAATTTTCTTACTAGCCATCCATTAAAATTCACAATTAGTACTTTAAACAAGCAGGCCACCCTCTACGTGATATATTTGAACATAATTTATCAGCAATGGAAATGTCACGTAGACCTGACAGATTATATATTTGGAGACCAGAATCAAGTTCACAAAATGGTTAAAAAAACGTTCTTTGATAAAAGCTCTGCTCAATAACTCCGTCTTATTCCTCTGCAAAACATGACATGTTTGTGCTTAAGTTTCATATTTCTTTCATAGTTTTTGCCCTAGGAGCCGCATGATTAGCTCAGGAGGGTATTTAAGCCTAGATTGTCAACCTCCAGAGCTGTGTCATTTTGAATGGTTGTATTTAGTGATAAAGAATTTGCCATCAGTTCCGTTCACTAACGGGTGCTCTCATTTTAATGTGCTGAACATGAGCAAATCCTGTTGAAGATAAGGAAGCAACAGTAGTATGGTGCCTCTGACAGGTTTAGGTCTAGAGATTTTACTGTTAAAGGTCCCCTTTACTGAAAGCTACACGTTCGTGCCTCATTATGCTAGCTTTTTCCTCTCTGAATATCAGCTATGCGCTTATGTTGACTTCCCAGCGGTTCCTACTTTTAGGTGAGACCACTGAAAGGATTTATTTCCCTCGGCTGTAATGCTCTGCTCTACGCCAGTCCGTTGTGCTGTGCTGTAGCCCGCATTGTCCCTGGGGGATACAGGGTCAGTGCGAGGACTGGCTGGCCTTGGCTCCTTGGCTCTCTCTGCCGGTCCTGGGAGGTAGGCCTTTGTGACACCCGCTGAGGAGCATATCTCTTCCCTTCTGGCATCTTGGCTGGGTGACCAACATCCTCATCCTGGAAGAAGTCCTGTCTCCATCTTGACAGAGGACATCCAGGGGAGGGGAAGGAGTGCATACTAGACACAGTAAAAAGGTTGCCTTTTTGGCTAAAGTTCTTCTTTTAGTTAGATAGAGGCAAGGTTAATGATGACTAAGACGACTAGCTAATGATTAGACAGAATTGGGACCAAGCTAATGAGAGAAGATGGGGTTAGGACCTTCCCAGAAGGGACTTTGTTGTTGGTGTGGTAAGGTTGGGCGTCTTGTCTCAATACCAAACTTTGCTCTTAGGGGACATCTAGCAATTTCTACTAACCAGGGTGGCACTTTTTCTTCTCTCTGATGAGAAACCAGCAAAAGCTTCACTGTACTTGTGATACTACTGCACCCTTTTTAATAAACTTGGTGAAGTGTAAGTGACCAGTAAGCTCAGCTCCAGTTTAATATGCCAATGGGGACATTAAGAGACATCCTGTGGTTGCAGTTAAACTCCAAATAGGTGACCAGAATCCCATGTGATAAACTGTCCTCTTGGTGTGCTCAAAGGGTATTTTCCTAACTTTTGACTCTTTAAGAATGTCGTCAAAAGAGGCATTGCATCACTGCTACCTAAGCCAAGCCTGTTTGGAAGATACATGCAGGAAAGACAAACAAAAAGATGTCTTTCCCCCCTTTCATCAAATATTTCTCCATCTCTCAACTCAAGAAGAGGATGATGTCACTGAAGGCACTGACTTCTTGCATATAACACAAAAATTGTGTGTTGTGTGTTTTTAGTAAGGAGATGTTATACAAGATGTGTGAGTACCCAAGGACGGGCA
Organism: Balaeniceps rex; assembly: GCA_013401315.1. NCBI lineage: Eukaryota > Metazoa > Chordata > Aves > Pelecaniformes > Balaenicipitidae > Balaeniceps > Balaeniceps rex. The sequence goes on from VYZW01019916.1 coordinate 186,760, forward strand.
AGCAGGTGAGACAACTGGAAATTTCCAAAAATTTTGGATAGGTCCTGAAGGTAGTTGATCATGTTCCTTGGGTGGGTCCCATGAGGAGATCAAAATGTTGCGTAAGTGTTGCTAGCCAAGTAGAGCCAGTTCTTCCCCAAACTGGGCAGTTCCAGAGACAACAAAGAGCACTCATGAGAGGACTCCAGCCCTCTGCTAGCAATGCAGCTTGGAAAGACAGTCTCAGCCTGTCGCAGTTCCTGCTTTGAGCACTTCTCATGGGCTTGAAGTCTCACACCTAGTCACACAGGCTCTTTCTCCACTACAGTGTGATGAATGGTCCTGAGAGTCAGCAAAAGCCATAGGAAGCTCTTTGATTTACGTGGTCCCTACCCGTGTTGCTGGTTAGAGCTTGGATGCTGCAGGGGTTCAAAGGCTATCAGAAAAACAAGCAGGGTCAGGGCATGGACCAAGGTGGTGTCCTGTGAGTTGTCCATACTGACAGCACACAGGCCTCCTCTCCCCAGCGATGCCAAGCGTGGTTCAGGAGTCAGCTGAGCGAGGAACAATCCCCATAGGTATCCCGAAGCTGATGCTGTAATGTAGTGGGAGATACTTTGAATGCACGCTGTGCCTCAGGGCTGGAAATGAGCTCTGGCCCATTGTATTTATGTGTAGTCAAGAGGAATTGCCGTGCCTGTGCATAGACCCTCTGGAATTCACGGGGGAGAGTTTGTGCTAAAATGTCATTTGGATCCAGATTCCCAAAATGGTTGGAGGGTCAGTTATGATGCAGGGTGGTGGCTGCGTCTTGGCTAAGGCTAAGGCTGATAGAAAAGGCAGGTGTACTTTGCTAAAATGTGGACATAGATATCCATGTATTTTCTTGTGGCTGTGAGAGTGTGGAATACTGAGCAGAAAAAAAAAAAAATTTGTTTTCCTGTGCTGAACTGGTTATTGCCGTATGGTCACTAATAGTTAAGAGCTAGGTCTGGTATCTTCACATAAACTTTGAAATGCTGTCGTGATCGTGACTACAGATCTTGAGGAGGGGGGCAGGCAGGATGGACATGCCACCTTTAATAATATTCGTGTTTTCCTATCTACTTAGAGATACTTACGTCTATTGTTAGATTCAGAGCCCACATTTATAAGTTTTTTATTAAAAATTTTCTGGAAAATTTTATCTTCCCACACTTAAGGCCTTTTTTTATGAAGATATGCTTCTGGTCCCATTGGCAGGACCTTATTAGCAGCATTCAGAAAGCCTCACAACAGGAAAGTCATGAGCCCTGAAGCTGTAGCTTTATATATAGTCATTCCCTGCTCCCACTCCACCATTTTAATGCCTGTAAGATCTTCCCCTGTATTGTTTTTAGGATTATGTTTGTTAAGGGTAGTAAACTGAGGGGTAAATCAAAGGGATTTTGTGATCATCAAGATTTACAATCATCACTATATTACATACTTGAGTAGGGTTAAAATAACAACTCGATTTTAATTTAAAGGGGAGGTGGGGGAGTATATAAAGAATACTATTTTTATGTAGTTATCTGGTAAACAACAATGTGCAGGATTGCATAGCTTGGACAACAATTAGTAAAGAATACAAAGCTTGTCTCAGTGTTTTCAGTACCTTTTTCTGTTGCCTCTTTTGCAGGTCCTGAATTCACTTTAGTATTTCTGAATTACTCGGTGTTACCAGCCCCAAATGTAAAATAAATCACAATACTGACATAAAAATCAAAAGGCTTAGTAATAGTAATTTAGAGTATTTCTTCCTTATCCTTTAGTTTCCTAGCCTTTCAACATGCCAGTCTGGTCATGTTTGTAGGCCATTCTTCTGAGTCCTTAAAGCTTCTCCTTAAATGAAAACTGAGTTGCTCACTTGACTGCTGAAACTTAGATAAAGAGAAGAAAAAGGTTTTTTAAATCTCACTATGAAGTTGAGAGATTTGGCAAAATTTTTTAAGATTCTTCCTATACTTTAATACCTTTCTTTAAGGGTGAGGGATAAGATGTGGAGTCTTAATAAAACCCTTTTTATTTAAAATCATCAGAGCATCCACTGTGACTCGGCTTTGCAACAGCCATCACAGATCCTCCTCTTTGCCATACGGTTGCCCATGGCAGGAGCTGCTGTGAAGCTGAAGACCTTTCCATGATGGAGGTGGAGTCCTGCTTCACTGTCCAGCATAGCGCGCATTACAAAACTTCTCTTTATACGGTCAACAACACTAATACGCAGAAGGCATTCAGCCACCAAAAATATCTTCTGTAATGAGGAGAGAGCATGTCAGCTTGTACTTGGCATTTGTCTGCACCCTCACTGTCACCATGCTGTAAGTGGTCCATGTAGCCAAGAGTAATTACTAGAAATGTGTTGTTTCCTGAAGCACAGTGCAGACTCTGTACAGCTCTGCAAATGGCTGAATATAAACCCAAGCAGCGGGCATGCGTAAGGTCATGTTGGGATGAGGTGGGTGGGTGTGCGTTCAAGGGGAATTTTAAAAAAACAATTAAATAAGCCTCCTTTGGATTCTAAAGTGTGATGTTAACTCAACAGTATTAATGTTAAACTGGTGGCCAGTGAGAGGCTTTGTGAGGGTTGTTTGGGTCTTGTATAATGGAACTGATACATTTTTGGAAAAAAAGGAAAATCAAAGAACACAGCAATGCGGTTCCATTTGAAGGAATGTGGACATATTGTAAAGGTGCTACAAATATTCACAGTGTGGGCTTTCTCTCTTCCCAATGAGTGAGGCACCCAAGCCCCAAGACTTCATAAAGTCTCAGCATGGGACATTTGGAGCCAGGTTTTGACAGACTAGCAGAAATCTTATGTGCAGGTGCAAGTCCCAGTTCCGAACTTACATTTCATGCTTTTTTGAGTCCGGATCTAGAGCTTTGGAGAAAGTGAGGCACACTCTGAGTATCTTAAAATAGTTTGAAATCACAGGCTGGCTCTGCATTTCTGTGATGGACATCACAAAATATTTTTGTTCTGGACCCCATATGATCCTTTACTAAAGACTCTTGCTTCCAGCATCTCATATCCTAGGGAGGCCTGTTAATTATGTAAAAAGCTGTGCTTTATCAGTTGACTTTCTATGGTTCTTGTTGTCACTCTACCGTCTGTTTTCCTACTTGTCATCTTTTCTTCCTCCTTTAGTTGGGTATGTGTTTGAAGTTAGTTTTAAAGGAATAAAATTACACCCATTTATTTACATAGCAGCTGTCAAAGCATGATATTCTGTTCTCCAGAAGTAAGCACACACAAAAAAGTTCATCCCCTGGTTTGCTATCTTGAAATTGCAGGGACTTGAGTTTTCTAAACCCTCCTCCTTTTTATGAGTAATGATTAAAAGGAAAAAAATTCTGCCAGGGGCACAAAACCTCTAAGTTATTGTCATGCTGGTGTCACTTGCTAAAGCCGTGTAATAGGTTTGTGGGAGAGACCTTCAGAAGAAAGAACTGTCTCTGTATCTTTCAGTGGGAACTCGGAATAGGAAAGCTGTGGCTTAATTCCTTACGGTGTTCTCTTGGCATCAGCTCTTATCTCCCCAGCTCTTATTCAGGCCAAAAGAAAGGGCTGTTTTGTTTTGTTGTGTTTTTGCAAGAAAGTAAAATAAAATCTTAACTGTGTTTTTCTTTTTAATATTGGGAGCATAATAAGGTCGCTTAAGAAAAAGAAAGCCAACCAGTAAGCCTGGGATGTCTCTCATTTCTTTAACAGCTACATAGTGTGTGCAGCTGAGAGCTGCCAGTTGGACCTAGCAGGGGAGAAACCACTTTAGTTTGTTTGGTTTGTGTATGGAATAACATTTTTCTTGCCTTGGAATACTTGTTTGTCATCACTCCCCCTTTGTGTTTATGTTCTGCTTGGAAGTAGTCTCTGTGCTGTATATGCATTTGCCAGGATGTGCACATAAACAATGTTCCATTATGGCCCGCTCTGCATACTCCTTATTTACACCATATACATTCGGCAGTAAACACGCTGGGGAATGACAGAGAGCAAACTCTTCTAGGCCCCTTTTTTCAGTTAGTCCAGACTTTCTGCCATATGCTTGCTGAGGTCCCACTTCTATTCATGTTTTTATTAGGTAGAAAAAAAGTGTCCAGACTTCCAACAAAGCAGCTTTTGTGTTCTCTGTCAAAAAAAATCTTCTCCTATGAAATGTTGATAGAAGTACCCAGAGCCCTTGTCGGGGTGCAGAGTCTGAATAGGCCCATGGAGAAAGCACAGGAGGGGAGAGCAGGGGAGCTGGGGTACAATTTTTGCTTCTTGCGTGCCGTGAACGAATATCACTTTACTTTCTTTTCCTCCATTTGGAAACCAGGGTCGTACCCCTCACCCTGATGCTTGTTATGAAGGCAATGTTTTTAGAGTGTTAAAGGCTTTCACAATTTTAGCTGGAAGAGACAAGAGAAGCAAAATACTGTTTAGTGTAGCATAAAATGGAAGCTTGACTTAGAATATATGCTGTTTAGTAAAACTGTAGAACCATGGTAAAAAGTTTTACAGTGGCATAAATCATTTTTAGTGACTCTGTGCTTGAAAATGGTCAGATTAGATCTTCTTCTCATTGATTTTGTATTTGGTTAATGATTCCAGTCCTGAGACCATAAAGCTATGTAAGATGTAAAAGATAGGGGAAAATATCTTTAACCTCTACATTTAAACTATGTGTTTCTTTTGACATTGAAATACTGCAATGACCTGGTAATGTTTTCCAATGTTTTAATTTTTGCTGATGTACAAAAATATCACAGAAGAGCTGATTCGTAATTATTACACACGGTATTGCATAAATTTCTTCCTAATTAAAAAGCTTCTAAATTCTGAATAATCAATTTATGAAGGCATATGGTTTTGACAAATTATACATTTAATTTCTAAAGATTTATTAGAAATTTGACCTGCAGCTAGTTAATTATGGCTATAGTACTGATGCAGTAATACTGGAGATTGATATAACGGTATGGTTGCAAATTTATTTTGATATCGCCTACCTTAGTAGCAGGACATGGGAATACAA
>VYZW01019917.1:0-22762 GCA_013401315.1 Balaeniceps rex
GCTGTTGAGTACCTCAGCCTTCTCCTCGTCTGTAGACACCAGGTCTCCATCCTTGTTCATCAGGGGAGGCACGGTTTCTTTAACCTTCCTTTTCTGGTTGACATACCGGTAGAAGCCCTTCTTGTTATGCTTCACATCCTTCGCCAAATTCAGCTCCAGCTGCGCCTTGGCCTTCCTGACCCCTTCCCTACACAACCGGGAAGGGGTTATAGGCCATGAACCTGGCTTGTTTTCTAATGTACCTCCCTGAGAATCTAAGAACTGTGGGATCCCAACACTTTAAGAATTCTTATCTCTTTAAGTTCTTTTCTTCTTGATGTGAACTTGAATCTTGAAATAAAGAAAAAAAAAAAAGAAAGAGGTAAAAAATGTATTCTGGCCTTCCTCTCTTTAAAGATTTTCTTCTGTCATAGTCACAATTCCCAGAAGGCTGAGAACAGCACTACTTCTCACATCAGCTTTCACCCTGTTGGGTTTTTTTGGCCACAGTCATGTCATAACATCCAGTGTAAATGTTAACATCGGTTTGGGAGATTCCCAGTAGCTCACAGCTGTTCTGCCTCCCTGCAGAATCAAGGAGCTCTGAAGCACAAGAAATGAAGCACTGTGATTTGCTAATTTGGGGATTTATTTCACCACTTCAACATTATGGGGAAAAAGATAATCATTGCCTCACAAAACATTTTTCATTTTCCCCTTTTCACTAACTGTCAGGATGCTATGACATACCAAACTATCGGTCAATATTGTAATAACAGTTCTTACCAGGATGCCTTTCAAATGCCTTTCCATCCTAAATGACCATATCTTTCCAAATACCTATGACTCAGGGGAGAAGGAAGAATTTAAAGTGAATCCAGTGTATTTACAAGGATGTGCTATACTTATAAAAATAAAGTAACTTTTGGTTATCTTATCACTGTGAAACTGATCAAGTACTTTCAGCAAAAGACTCCAGACACATCAGTGTACCTATGTGAAAGCTTTTGAAAAATTAAGGCTGATGTGTTGACAGCTGTAATACCACTAGCTTTTAATCCTTGGTTTCTTTTTTTCATTATTAGGGATTCCAGGACATGGGTAGCAGAAGATTACGTTTATCCACTAACAATATAAAATCCTGTAATCCCTTGAAAGTTTAAAATCTTCCTTGGGCTGGAGAAGGAAGCACTTTATCAATGTGTACAGCTAGTGGCCTCTTCAAAGGATAAAAAGTACATCTCCTGCTTGGGGAAAGAAGAATAATCATGTTATATTGGCCTAAGGAATTTAAATTTTGAACCTGTGCCTCAATTCATGGAAAAGGCTTGGGTGAAGCTACTATTCTTTGCTCATTTTTCTCTCCATTAGGTATTATTTTGATTCAGGAGAATATATGCTTTTTTCCTGATATATTGCTTTCCATCCATAGGTTTCTGAGAGCTTTACAAGGGTCAATAAATGCTATGTAACCCTTCTGCCAGGCCTTGACTGGCTGCAGTGGGAGCATTTGGTGGTCCTTACTACATAACAACCCACAAAGATATAAGCACCATCCAGCAACCTGTGAAATTGAATCTAATTGTCTCAGTATTGTCCAAGTGATACATTCTCACTCACAAGTGATGAGTTAATCAAATGAGCATAAGCAAAAGGAGCTCCTTTTGGAGTGCTGGAAACATGAGAACATGTCATGAAGAGCTGCCACAAGACAAACATCCCGCCCCCAACAGCTAGTAAGCTAGTAGTCTCTCTTCTCCTGTTGCAGCATGCTCGCAGGTTGTCTCTGAGAGGGGTGTTGAGTTTCTGTGACCTTTAAAACGCTGGTGAGGGAGGTGGGACCAGACCCTGGATCAAATGAAGCATGGGGTAGAGCTAACCTGCGTTCCATCTTAGAGTGGAGCTCAAACCAGCAGGACTGGTGGGTCTCTAAAACAGTGTTTCATGAGAGATATGCTGTAATGAGGTAAAAGAACCTCAGATTGGCTGAGCCGGACGAAAATAAAAGCTTCTTAAACAGCTTTCCTCCTACCTTCTCTCAGCGAGAGTCCTGTCCTCTGATATTTTGGGGTGATGTCCCACTTTCTATCCTAAGCTGGAAGCCTTTTGATGTCTGCCTGCACTGCAACAAACTCTCCAAGGACCCCTGTGGGTCATTAGGGAAAGTATCTTTCCTTCGATTCCCTCAGTTTTGGCCATGTCTGCTCTTTAAGGTACATTCTTACCATGGCCTTATTTAGTGTATTCCCCCCCCACTTCTCCACCTGACCTCCTCTGCGCTCTAGAAGATCTCACAGCAGTCCAACATCCTGAATTTCTCTCTGGGAAGACATACCACATCCTTCCTCTCCCTCTCCTTTCCAAAGGGACAGCAGTCAGTTGAAGGTGACCAAGCAACCTTCCTCTCAGTGACCAACCCAACCTGTTCTTAGTAGGGCATGCAATACTGATACACTAAATGGCAAATAACCAAGTAAAAGGCATAGCACACATCGCAGGAGGCCTCTCCAGACTTTTTCTAATCCTGGTATTTCTCATTAGCCGCTGCCTCTTGTTGCCTCTCGTTAGCTTTCCCATCGGTCCCCACCAGATGAGTTTGTTGTTACCTGCTCCCGTTCCCGCCGGCTGTGCCCCCTCTTGGCTGCTCCCACTGACTGCATTCATTGCTAGGTTCCCCACTGCTCTTTCCTCTGTGAGCTGCTTCAGCCATGCTCTCTGCATGGCTGTCGTCGCTGTGAGGGCAGCGAGGCTGCTTTCCCACAGCGCTCATCTGCTGATCCAGAACTCGGGTAGCCCCTGAAGGTAGCTCAGTTCTTGCAGAAAGGCGCAGTGTTAAGCAGGAAATGCCCAAATTTCTTGTCACAAAGCAGAGGCTTTCTGGATGGAGTCCTTCTGATAAATCCTGGGATCTTTGCCACAGTTTATTTGTCACAAAGTTGCAGGTTGCAGTATTTAATCCAACTGACTCCTTCCCCTGAAGCACAGCTGGCACCGTGGGGGTTTTATGCTTTGCACAACGTGGTTACAAATGAAATCATTCCTTCAAATTCACAGTCTAGATCTTTCTAACACAAAAGTCTCAAAATATGGTATATAAATAGGTAAGAAAAATGCTCCTGTTAGTACTGTTCTCTTTTGTTTCTGCTAAAGGCCCCAAAATTTGTCCTATCCACACCTTCCGCCCTTTGGACTCGCTTTTCCTGCTAACATCTTTATCCTGCTTTAAGAGAGACAGAACTCATTCATCCAATGAACACGGTCAGTTAACAGCCGAATACACAAGAGATACCAAATCTTATGACTTTTCAGCATGTCTTTTTAGCTGAAATACTTGGAGGCAGATCTCAGAAGCATTCATCAGTTTAATCCGTATAGTAGAAAAATGTAACTAGCAACCAGTGCTGCTGGGACCCAACAGCCGCGCTGTATAAAACAAGAGCAGTCAGCCATCAATTGTTTGAGAGCAAAATACGTCCCTTTCTGCAGCACAGCACCATACCCCGTGTGCCCAAAGGTAACAGCCTGCTTATCTGCCTCCTGCTGTTCAAGCGACCTTTATTCTTTATAGAAGCCTATTTGTCAGATGAATGTAGTGAAAAAGCTCTGATACCCTAATTTAGATATATTTTGCTATCTGTTTGCTTTATTGAAGTTACCCCATGCATTTTATAACCAAGAGCTGACCCTATTTGTGCAAATGCAGAATGCTAACTGAATTAACTGAAGACTAATGGGGAATCCGTTTTTTATGCATTTTTCAGGTGAGTAAGAAAACATATATACAGCTTGTTTAGTGAAAAACTAGACTTATTAATTATTTTCTTTTAAAAATGTGTTTCTTTTTTAAAATATAACTTTATATAACAGTTTCTGAGATGGGTTTCCATGTTAAAATGATCAAGCCCAAAAAAGAGTCGTACATTTTCTTAGCTTTGCCAATTACTTAGTAGTAAGACAGCCATTGGGGTCAGGAGAGCCAAGGGTGTGTAATCCCTTCCATGGAACAAGTCTCCTCTTGATTTCTTACAAAGTTTAAACTGAGATTTTTCAGGAAAGCAAGTCAGTCTTAATGCCTTACTATTACAAACGTAGCTTCTAGAATAGAGGGATTAAAGTATTTACTTCAAACCTAGACTCACAGCAGCAATAAATTTATGTGCACATCAAAACTTAATTCTCCTTATTCTTGTGGATAAGCATATGGTTATTTTGCTAAAACAATGCCTCAGGCCCTGAATTTGCTACTGCATTGTATGAGTTCAAAGGTTTTTTCACTGTAACTTTCTGAGGAACTAGGGCTTTGGAGAGAAAAAAATCCTTTAAAATCCTTTATAAGTGAACTGCTACAAATATAGGTGACATGTATATACTTTTCTGCCTAAGGGGATTCTAAAAGCCTTATAGATTCAGTTGTATTTTTTTGTGTATGTATTTATCATTAACGGAGCAATAGCTACAGACTGAGAGGTCAGAGAAGATTCAATGTCGGCTTACAAAGATGTGATAGAATTTGTTTCTGGAATCTGGAAGTTTTAATTTGCGTCAGTATTCATTATATGCACGCGTGTGTGTATAGATACATTTATATGTTTTGTTTTCATGTTAGACAGAGAAAAAAATTCTTTTACTGAATTATAACTTAAATGGAAAAGTTTGCTAGTATCCTAACACAAATTGCTGAATCTGTCCGTAGAAGTCAGTAATTATTTTTTTTCATGCCTGAGTAATTTTTGTGACACTTGGAAATATGATGCCGATTAATACCTATTGGAGTCAATGGGAGCCTTTCCAATAACTGCAGTGGGCACTGAAACAATTTCATTTGAATCTCTCTACTTTTCAGCCCATTACTTCTTTTTTCAATTTAGTGAAGTAATCTTTCCCAGTTTAGGAAGCGTTACAGTAATAATGAGCCAAGCCTGCAAATGCTTATTTACGTGTATACCTTCAGACATGTGAACAGTTCTGCTGAGTTCTGGGGGTTATCTGTATTCATTAACATCAGTATATGCACTTTTATTTTTGAGGGATGGGGACCCTAAATACATAAATGAATCAGGAAAAAGTTATTTAGCAACTCCAATGCTTAGTTTTCTTCTCTGAGGTATGGTCCTAATGGCCAGTTCAGAAGAAAATTTCTCAGATAATAACTAGGGAGAAAGGGAAACCGCACTGCACATCTAAATAAAGTCACCCAGCAGAACCATTCCAAGAATCCTCTGAATGTATTTGGAGCAAAACTGACATTTCAGTATGAACCTCCTGGATCCTTTTCCCTGCAAGGCTCTGCCACTTATATTTTTAAAGCTTTATAATTTTTTTGTGGTTCTACCCTATGTGTTTGAAAAGAATAAACCACTAGGTACACTCCATAATTGCCTCAAAATAGCACCTGTGATTTAAAAAATAGAGGAATATCTATAGCTATCTCTTCAGTTTTTCTGAATCCTCAAAAATTAGGAGTCATGGTGAGACTGCAACATATACTTTGTCTTTACTTTTCTGTGTATGGATACAATACAATTTATATTTATGTACTGCCCTTCACAGAGAAAATCATCACCAGAAGAATGGCTTGAGGCTTGGCAGGACTGTGTGTCGTGGTTTAGCCCCAGTCAGCAGCTAAGCACCACGCAGCCGCTCGCTCACCCTCCCCCTCCCTGGTGGGATGGGGGAGAGAATCGGAAGGGCAAGAGTAAGAAAACCCACGGGTTGAGATAAGAACAGTTTAATAATTGAAATAAAATAATAATAATAATGATAATAATAATAATAGTAATAATAATAATAATGATAATAATAATAATAATTGTAATGAAAAGGAGAACGAGAGAGACAAACAAAACCCAAGGAAAAGAAAATAAGTGATGCAACCGCTCACCACCCGCCGACCGACACCCAGCCAGTCCCCGAGCAGCGATCGCTCCCCCCGGCTAACTCCCCTCGGTTTATATACTGAGCATGACGTCATATGGTATGGAATAGCCCTTTGGTCAATTTGGATCAACTATCTTGGGCTGTGCCCCCTCCCAACTTCTTGTGCACCTGGCAGAGCATGGGAAGCTGAAAAAGAAAGTCCTTGACTAGTCTAAGCACTACTTGGCAACAACGAAAACATCAGCGTGTTATCAGCATTCTTCTCATACTAAATCCAAAACACAGCACTATGCCAGCTACTAGGAAGAAAATTAACTCTATCCCAGCTGAAACCAGGACACTGTGTTAGTGAAGATATCTCCAAATATATTGTCCTCTCAAAATCAGTCTTTTCTCCAGTTCTGCCTCTGTCAGTCTGGAAGTCATTGGGTTGTGCCACTGATTCTGGCTCTAGAATAAAAACCTTAATAAAAGATGTTGAAATTTCTATGGAATAATGATGTCTTTCTCCATCTTTGTCATTGTAAATAAACTATACTGCCAAAAATGCTATACCTTGTGTACTGCTTAAAGTTCTGGCAGACTGGTATTTCCGTGTTTTCAGCTGCAGAGGAAATCCTTGCTTGCTTTCATTTCTTAATTTTTTGTTTCTCAACTTGGCATGCATGATATTATTTTGATATAGATAGTGTGTGATATATATGTGTGTGTGTGTGTATATATATACACACACACACGCGCGCTTATGTACCTTATATACCAAATTTTCTCTGAAAGCTTCATTTCTCCTCTCAAATTTCCTGTGGTTTAAGACTCACTTACTTTTCCTGTGTCTCTTTTGGGTAGGGAAAGACTCTTGTTATTTCTTTGCACACTGGTATGCTGATGTGCTGGGCGGGTAATAACAATAGCAATCCATCCGGTCTGTAGTGTACAGACTTCTGTGCCAACTGCTGACTTCACCATGTTCAGAAATCATAAGTCAAGTCCCAGAAAAAAATTAGAGTGGTTTTAAATATTATGACACTTCAGAAAAATCATGCATTTGTGGATGTCTTGCATTCCCCGTTTCTTAAATGATGCATTTGTGGATCTCTTGCATTACCTCTGTTTCTTGTGGTATTCAGTGTTGTGTTTTTGTAGCTTCTTCCTGCAACCAGGAGACTTAGCAACGTTGTTCCCCCAGTCATTATTAATGATGGTTGAGGTTATGTTATACTGATTCCCAATAGTGGAATTATGATGCAAGCATTGCGTACCTTGAACTGAAAATACTGCATGCCTTCCCCTCCTGGGGCCTGCCTTGTAATGTCCTATAATTGCTAGCCCCTGTTCAGCCAAGCACACAAGCATATGCTTCATTTCGTTGTAGCTCTGCTTAAGTGTTCTCTCATTCAAGCAATTACTGCTGCCATTTAAAGACTTGACTGTATTTTGGTAGCATACACATTTTCTAGGCATTTTCCAAATATAGGTAAAAAGGATATATATGGCCTTCAAGCATTTAAGTCATGAGGCCAAGGTTCGCTGTTTTCATGTCAAGAAATATTCTTGTCTTAGCTCAGTAGAAAAAAGGCAGAGAGATATTTTTTAATTATCTTGCCTTTTTGTAGTTTATCCTAAGCAAATGTTTGAGCATCTGAGACATTTCTATTTTTGGTGAGTAATAGTGTCAGTCTTTTTTGCTTCATTTGCTTTTCATGTGAGATCGTGCCAGGCAAGAGAAAAATATTCAGGTCTCATTTACATTGAAAATTACTCTCTCATGGTTTAGGGGAAAAAATAGAGTTGTTTTTTTGTGACAGGTGTTCTTTTGTTGATGATAGTACATGCAGCTATAAAGTGATGTTCTATCAGGCTTTAATGCTTTCTATAAGCACATAGCTAGTCTTTAAAGACTGTAAATGTTAAAGACCTCCAGGAGAAAAAAAAATGAGGTTCTGTCTTTGGGGAACAAAATGACCTGTGATAGCAGAGTACTTTGTGCAAGTTCAAATCCTTGACAGATTCAATCATATGAGAAAAGTAAGAAGCAGCTATAGGTGAATTTTGTAATTTTTTCAGGCTGAGCATCTAAAAATTCAGATGATTATCTGCTACTTCTTGGCCTGTAAGTATCATGAGAGAAAACTTTAACTGGTTTCACCTCAGCCAGTAATGCAAGAGAATTAGGGTTTCATGTATGTTTTGAAGAGATTTCAATGACTGACTTTGGCCAAAATAATTGAATGTTTTCTAATAATATTTTAAATCTTGAGCTGTTTCAGATCTTGAGTGATGTTTGATTTGACGGGCTTAAATTTTGAGTTTTGCACACATTCATGTGTTCCTTCAGAATGACAGACGTTTACATCATTTTTCCTATTCTTAAAACACCATCCTGCCACTGTAGAATTTTTTTCTTCAACAGAATTTCCAAAACGGAAAACTCTACAGAACAAACATATGGAAATTTTCAGTGCTAGGAATGCATTCAAGTATCTTTTAGGTGATTTTTCCAGACAATCATTACAGCATGCTTCACAGCTTCTGGAGTCCTCGAAGGTGTAGTTTCCTGGTTGTCAGACCTAAATACCAAGAACCAGAAAGTGGGAGAGAAGAAATGGTAAGACAAGTTGAAGAAGAATCATCCCAGTGCACAGAGCTCTCCAGAAGTTCAGAAGCTGTGGAGAACATTGATTGGCATGTGGATTGATCTTATGAGCAGGAAAGTTTTGGTACTCAGTAAGAGAGAAAATGTCAGGGAGATCTTTGCCAAATGCAAATCCTTTGGGACTGGGAAAACAGGAGAGGAGATAGATCATGAAACACTCTTTATTTGTACTTTAAAATGGTTAACTTTTGTCACTACCTATTGATTGTAGTGCTTCAAGTTCCCCTGTTGTGCTGCCATCAGCTGCTCACATTTTCCTGTATTAACCTGCTTGTCACATAAATTGTTTGATCTCTTCTTGTACTTTTGTCATAAAAGCTACTATGAACTGGACTGAACATGTGCAGTGATCTTGCCAAGCTGTGTGCAGATATCAAGGCCAACTAGTGACAAGCTCACTTGATTTGGTCCCTGTGCAACACTACAGAAGTTCAGTCTGGAGAAATTTATTGGATCTTAAAATGCTTGAACAGAGGTGATAAACCGACGGTTGCATCTGAATCCATAAGCTGTAAACAACAAGTTTTATTTGGCTCATAAAACTATCACCTTTATGTCAATGGAAGAAGTGAAGCTGATATGTATTGCTGAAATTAAGAATAGCTAATGATGATGATGAAAAAATTACAGACTCACCCAATGACTAAGGCTTTGTTATGATGTGAACTGCTTTGTCCTAGCACAGGAAGGAAAATCTTATACCCCAAACTGCAGCCTTTTTTGTGACCTTATCTACAACATATTGTTTTTGAAAGAGAAATCATGTTGAAATGGGTCTTATCAGCTACCACCAGGCTCTACCAACTTCCTTCATCTGTGTTTAAAAAAACCAAAACAAAACAGCAAAAACTGAATTAACTCAGAAGCAAAGAGGGCTTCTCTCCTGTAAATCTACTAAAGGGTGCGACAAGGTGAACTTCCAGTGACTTGTAACACTACTCTCTATTTCAGCCATAAACATCATGTCCTTACCTGCTGAGCAGCAGGTGTTTTGGACTGTCAGTGCTCTTCCGTGCAGAAGCAAAGGACATGTATGGGGTGTGAAATCAGATTGATCACATGTGCTGTGGAACCATGGCATTTGTCTTACTCAGCCTAGTACTTACGGTTTCACTTGATGATTTGTAATGCCTCTTAAGTTACTGACTAGGTCTGCACCCTTATTCATAGAGTACCTGTTAAGGTCACTGCATACTTGGTATTTTCAGATTTTCTCTGTCTATTGTTTGAAACATTTCCATGCTCCGTTGCTACCTAAAGTATACTAAGAAATTATTAATGATCAGCTAGTTTTGACAAACTATTGGTTTTTTATGCATTATGTTCTACCCTACCAATATATTTTATGATGTTTGTGTTCTATTACTTCTCTCTCCAGCTGCTAATATTGAGGAAAGTGATACAGCCACTGCATTAAGCCCTTGGGGGAGCACTGCAAAGTACTTAAGCAGCTGCAAAATAGAGTGGCATTCACAATGCTCAGGCGGTCTTTCTAGACATGGGTGACAGGCACTTAATAGGTAAAGGGTCTTTAGATAAAATCCTAGAATGAGCACTGATAGCTAACGCATGGTGGTACTAAGGCAATAAAAAGGATCTGGGTGAATGTCACTGTTGGTTTCCAGTATTTTTATAACAGACGACAAATTGAAGGTTGTCTGTGAAAGGATTTTGCCTGTGTTAAATGCCTTTTTCTACAATTTGTTCCCATTTTAGTGTCCTTTTTAGAAGGATGAAATGACACCTTTGCAGGGTCTGATTTCAGGATGGACCAGGCTAGGACACTGATACTTACTCTTGTGTCTGCCTGTCTGTGCCTGACTGTTATTCTGAGACCTAACTGTTGGCCCTTGAGACACTGATATGTTTAATTGGATTGTGAAACATGACAGAAGTTCATTTTTCAGGCTTTAATCTTGGGGAGTTTCCAATGTGTATGCAGACAGAGTTGTAATTCTCAGTTGTTCCAGAGGCCTAACAGATTCTAAGATCATTAACATTATGTTTTTTATGGCACAGGGTTTGGCCATAAATTATGTTGGTGTGAGCTTGAATAGAACTTTATGAGCTGAATTCTGCTGAGGCCCTCAAACCTTGTGCTGTTACAGTTGTAAGCAAGGATGCAGGAACTAATTAAAAGGAGAAATTCCAACACCAGTGCAATTTTTCAATAGGATCTGGTAGTTCAGTGGAATTAAAGCTCCCTCAAATTACTTTTTGCTATCATTCTGTTCTAAGGCAGTTTGATTTTTTTTTATATATTTTTATTTCTGCTTAGTTTTGTTTGCTCGTGGAATGCTTTTAAGTCACATGGCTTTCCAGTGATACTATGCATTAGTTGAAAAATTTGGTCTCCTAGTTGCTCTTTGAAAAATAGGTCACTCCTAGTCATGTTTAGTATTATTACTATTTCTCTCCTGAGGATGGAGTCTCATTTCAGATATTGTTTTCCACAGAGGGTAAGGATTAGTGCCTCTTTATCAGTGTTGCCTATATCCTTGCTCTGTATGCTTTATTATAACTGCTAGAAGGTGCTTCTCAAAGACTGAGTTCTGGAGCTGTAAAATCAAGCTTCCAAAAGCTGAGGAAAATTGTAATGCCACTCTCTGCACAGAGTTTTAGGAGTTAGACTAAGCATTTACTTCAGCACAGACCATCCATTCTGATGCCTAGTTCAGAAACTTTCAAAATCAATTTAAAATCTTTTCTTTATAGGTTTCATGTCCTTTCAATCTATTTTTTGTTATTATTACTGAATTGCCATGACCAGAGGAACATTTGTGAAAGACATTGATTTGTTAGCTGCAGTGACTACTGTTCTTCCTTCCTCTGCTGCACCAGGCACCAAATGGGATGCAGAACTTCACGTTTTGCCAGATGCATTAGGCTGTTGTGCTGTTTGTCAGACAATTCCTCATATCCGTAGAGCTAGCAACACTCTTCAAGGCCAAATTAGATTTATGTGGAATGGTAGCTGAGCTGGCAGCATTATATACCTCTAAGTGACTATGTTAATTAGCAACCAAAACATAAATAGTAGCATCTCTGCAAGGAGAATACTGGCATGCTAACTACATCTGTGGCAAATCAAATTAAGACAAATCCCATTATCTTGCTTGGGATTCTGCTTTCTACTGACCACATGTTTCAGTGTTACTGCAGGCCAGTTACTGCAGAGACATTTCATTACTCTAATATGTTCTCTTAGAACAAAGCATAGAGCCATAAAAACTAAAAGCAACCCCTAAGAATGTTACTAAGAACATTATTTACAGTTGCACTAAATGAATGGATTGCCCTTTTTCCTCTCTGTATTGCTCAGGTGAGATGACAGAGTCACCAAAGCACATGGTATATTCATAATTTTAATGCTGTATCTAAATACCTTTGTTTACATGCTGTTATCATGATAATACCAGTGAGCTCTTTCAAAGACAAATATTTTTCATGGTACTTATAACTTTGTCTTGCTCTGGGGCTTTTTTTAGCAGTTTATGAACATTCTCATAGGAACTAAGTATGTTCAGCCGTCCATGCATGTCTTATTTTATAATCTTTCATGATAGTCTGCAAAGAGTATAGAAACCGTTAAATTTTCAGTCCTATAAGTGAGATAAAAGCCCGAGAGTGAAGGACATGCACACAAATAGAAGCACATGTACAATTTTTTTATGTACAATAATCCTGGGGTTAGGGGAAAATAAAAGCAAATAGAAACATACTATTTATCCCTTTGCACCTTTGCTAAAATAGAATCGTTACATTCAGTTTGATGGGAAAGATCCGACAATTAAGTTGCATATTTAGCTAGGTTTTGGCACTGACGTTTTCCAACAAGGAATAAGAGAATGATTAGATTTTCAGTATATAGTTTTGCTATTTTAAACATTAAAGATAATGTATTTTTTTTAACATTCTAAATGCATTAGAAGCAAAGTATCCCCAGAGGGGCAGAAGCTCAGATATCAAGTACTTTGCCTCACTAAATTTTAATTAGGGAAACCTGAAAATAAATCCTGCTGCTTTTTTGCAGCCTCTTTCCCCTTTTTGTTAAAGCTTTACCAACGAAAATGAGTCTGATATTTTTATGTAAAACAGCAAGTGGTATAATTAAGGACTCTAGTAAACCAACCATATTATTTCAAATATTCTAAGTTTGCAAACTACTGGGACACCTTCTTCCACAGAACTTCAACTGAGTTAATGACATATACTTTAGCAATTCCCCTCTGTTCTGATCCAAATTTTAAATTATAGTCACATGTGCTATCCTGGCTTTTTACTTCTTTCACTTTTGATTTGAAGGGAAAAATTATAGTCGTTTTAGAAGAGGAATATATTTATACATGAGAAAGCAGACCCTTTCCACCTTCCTGATATGGGCTGTGTACTGAACCAGCGTACTAGATACTCTGTTTTGATTCTGTCACTTCAACCCCAATGTGGAGTCAAAGAGCAATGTTGAAAAAATCTATCATCATGTTTCTGCTGCCATCATAAGTGTTATTGTATTTATTTACCTTTATTTAGAGGGAATATTTCATTTTCACAAAAATACCAGATTGAGAGCACTAAAACCCACAATACCTGAACAAAACCCCCAGACTTTTGGTGCCAGCTTTCAAGTCTGATTCTGAGGGATTCTCTATTAAGAACAAGGATGCGTAACAGCCAGGAGTGTTTGCCAGCTGCTGCTATGCAGCAATCTCTTAGATACTTTTCTCTGCTATGCTGAGTACTGCACAGTACGTGTCATTCAATAGTGTGGTACGTGACACCATTGGAAATGAGCTCTTTTCTTATATTGACTTTTTTTTCAGTTCCTATGTCCATTTGATATTTGGCTTTTGCTTAGACTGCTAATGATAAATAAAAATTGCTGTTACCAACTGTACTGATTATAGCAATTTACCATCACCATTCTAAAAATGAAAAAGTGATCAATAAATGCGGTACCTCTCTGACAACAGCTTTTGTCAGTGCAGTAGAATAAGTGTGTTCTGCCCCACTGCATTCATCCTGAAGTGCTGTGTAAAAGTCCCACTCACAGGGCAGTTGTGCATTGCAGCCGAGGGGACTACTTTGATAAGAAATATCCAAGCAATGTGCTTTTGTGTTATAGAATTTGGAACCCTTCATTTGCAGGAACAGCAAGTCAGGTTTTAGTTGTGGGCAGTAACCATATGCTACAGAGAGTAGTTCTTGTGGTTACTTTTCAGCTTTTAGGTGAGTATCCCCTGGTCCTGGAAATTTGTTACCATTCAGATTTGGGTTTGGGTTTGGGGTTTGGTTTTTTTTTTCTCCTGTAAAACCTTTATTGAAACATTCTCTCAGACTCACCTCATACTGTAGTGCGAATATTCAGATGTTGTCTTCAATGAACACAGGTGCAAAAAGTAGACTTTCTTCAGGAATGGCAGGATGCCCTTTTTGTGCTTTGATTATCTCTTGATCACAGCAACTCTCTGGCAGTCTTCTTCCTTCCACTGTATTTAGAAAAGCTTCTATTACTAGCTTTTGTGCCTGCAATAAGTTATTCCCCAAAATCTCTCACCTACTTTAAAAATTTTACATTTAACTTGCCAGAATTTAGACTTTTTTAACATGCATTTACATATGATTTTTACTTTTTTGATGAATGTTCTTTTACTGCTAATAATTCCCCTTACTCAGCTATTAAAATCGGCCAGCTTAATTTGGTAGTCCTTTCAGTCTTTAACACCTGATATGCTCTGAGACTCTAATATGATATCTTTAAACAATGTCTGTGCTGTTTGCAAGAATTTTACTTTCAGATGTTCTCATTAATGAGCCTTCTTTCTGTTATATAACTTTTAAAGGGCTGAAGTGTCACTAATACAGACTTTTTTTTTTCTTTTGGCTTTTCCATCTGCAAGGATGCTGAATACGATGGCATTTAGTTGTCATTACAGAGCTAATTTCCGTAGTTAGCTTGTGAACCATGGTCTTTCCCTGAGTGGGGCTAAATCAAAAGCTGTTTCTTTGAGACTTATGCCTAACGGATCAGGTTCTTCCTGTCATCAGTACCCCAGGCCCTCCAGACAGTTGATGTCTTCTCTGAACCTTGTTTGCTCTTTATGAAATATTTGAAAAAAATGGCAAAATCCATGCTTATCCTTTCAAATTTTTGGATGGGATGTTTCAAGAGAACACTCAATCTGTATGTGCTGAAGGTTGTCTAAGAGTTATTCTCATCTCGAAAGCACTGTTAAAAATACATCTAAGCACAACACTCTTGCATCAGTTGCTTGACTATTATCAACGTCCCAACTAATCTTGCACACTAACCAAGATGCAAGCAACCAACACCCTACCCACCACATAGCCGCTGCTGGGCCTGAGTCACTCACACTTGCAGCAGGCTGCTGCAAGCTGCTCTGAAGCTGGGAAGCACATCTTCTTGCAGAGCCTATAGAAAACCCTTGCAGAGGGTATAATCTCTGCTTCTGCATAGTCAGGGTTCTGCCTTTGCCATGAGTTCTTGGTGCATGAACGTTCATTGACCATGCACTCCCCAAGACTGGAGCAGAGGAGGTGTCCTCCTCAAAGTACCAAGGGACTAAGGAGAGGGGAACCAGAAAGGTGGAGATATTTAAAACAGATCTGTAATTCTTGCTTGCATCAGGTAATGTGCAGTCTTACGAAGCATCGCTGTAAGTACTAAAAATTATATTCAGCATGATGTATGTGTATATGTGCAGATTCAAAATAATCAGCCAGGTATCTACAGGAAACCCAATTTCCTGAGACCAGCCACAAGTACTTTGTAAGTGGCAGGTGTCATAACCTTTGCGCATCTGAACTATGTAAAGGTTAATTATATTCCACTCCACTGCAACTATGGTTACATTCATGGGACTTTGTGCTTAATCTGCTCTTTAACTAATGTGTCAGTGTAGAGATGAATTATATTAATGCAGAACTGAGATTATTCATGTCAATTACAGTAAGTTATTATACCTAAAAAGTAGAGCTAGGAAAGATATTTATTATAAATTATTAGTAATATAGTAATTTTTGGTTTGCAGATATTTCAATAAATTATCTTTACTTTCTGATAGTGCATTTGTTATTTTTGATATTTCCTTGCTTGTCTGGACAGATAATTTCAGCCTATGGGTGCTGATCAGCAACCTTTGACTATTTCTTATTTGCTATATATCTTTTGTAATGTTATTTTTACAGACCAGTTAGAAGAGTGGAGCTTTCCAACAATTATTGAATGAAATGTTTTTAACAAGAATTTTTGTGGGTATGGGCAAATTATTATGCGTACCCAGAGTTACTTAAATGTTGTTTAGTATTAATGTTATCCAACCGATTGGACCAAAATCAATGCCTTTAAAATTAACTTTCAAACAGGTTTTTTTTTGCTACACTCTTTAGAAATTTTTGCTATACGTCTTCAGGCTGGCTCAGTCTAAAGGAATGCTAGATCATGTAGTCTGACTTCTTAAAGGCCTAAACATTTCCCGCTGGTTTTCTGTATTTAATTGAGAGCTTGTTTCAAAAAGGAAGCTGGATGTGCTTTTACAGATCTAGCTTTATCAATTTAAAGCTGTGCATTATCAACCCTACGTTGAGCTGACAACATCATGCAGAACACCCTGTAAATTCCCTTGTTAAAATCCTGTAGTAAGG
This sequence comes from Balaeniceps rex, assembly GCA_013401315.1. Taxonomy (NCBI): domain Eukaryota; kingdom Metazoa; phylum Chordata; class Aves; order Pelecaniformes; family Balaenicipitidae; genus Balaeniceps; species Balaeniceps rex. Next base: position 16,172 of record VYZW01019917.1, read on the forward strand.
TGCTGATATTTTGCACTGCCCTTGCAAACTGGATAGAACTGGTCACAAAATGAAGAAGAGGTAGAAAAAATAACTTTGTGGTGGGTTGACCCTGGCTAGACACCAGGTGCCCACCAAAGCTGCTCTATCACTCCCCTCCTCAACTGGACAGGGGAGAGAAAATATAGCAAAAAGCTCCTGGGTCAAGATAAGGACAGGGAGAGATCACTCAGCAATTACCGTCATGGGCAAAACACTCAAATTGGGGAAAATCAGTTTAATTTATTACCAATCATATCGGAGTAGGATAATGGGAAATACAAACTAAATCTTAAAACACCTTCCCCCACCCTTCCCTTCTTCCCAGGCTTAACTCCACTCCTGATTTTCTCTCCCTCCTCCCCCCGAAGCAGCGCAGGGGGACGGGGAATGGGGTTGGGGTCCGTTCATCACACATTGTCTCTGCTGCTCCTTCCTCCTCAGGAGGGGGTCTCCTCACACTCTCCCCCTGCTCCAGCATGGGGTCCCTCCCATGGGAGACAGTCCTCCATGAACTTCTCCAATGTGAGTCCTTCCCATAGGCTACAGTTCTTCATGAACTGCTCCGGCATGGGTCCCATCCATGGGGTGCAGTCCTTCAGGAGCAGACTGCTCCAGCGTGGGTCCTCCACAGGGTCACAAGTCCTGCCAGCAAACCTGCTCCAGCGTGGGCCCCTCTCTTTCCATGGGTCCACAGGTCCTGCCAGGAGCCTGCTCCAGCATGGGCTTCCCATGGGGTCACAACCTCCTTCAGGCACATCCACCTGCTCCGGCGTGGGGTCCTCCAGGGGCTGCAGGTGGATATCTGCCTCCACGGGCTTCAGGGGGACAGCCTGCCTCACCATGGTCTTCACCATGGGCTGCAGGGGAATCTCTGCTCCTGCACCTGGAGCACCTCCTCCCCTTCCTTCTTCACTGACCTTCGTGTCTCTACAGAGTTGTTCCTCTCACATATTCTCACTCCTTTCTCTGGCTGCAATTGCAGAGTTTAGGGTTTTTTTTCCCCCTTCTTAAATACGTTATCCCAGAGGTGCTCCCACCATCACTGATTGGCTCGGCCTTGGCCAGCCGTGAGTCTGTCTTGGAGCCAACTGGCATTGGCTCTATCAGGCATAGGGGAAGCTTCTAGCAGCTTCTTACAGAAGCCACCCCTGTAGCCCCCCAGCTACCAAAACCTTGCCATGCAAACTCAATACAAAGTTCTCCCTTCAAAAGTGCTCTGACTTGGCAGAATTAAGAGAAGTAGGCTCCTTGTAGACATAAATGCTGCACTTTGGTGCTAAAATCTTTCGGGGTGCTTGCCAAGTTAGAAGCTGCTACTTTTACATGATCATGTATTAGCACAGGGCAAGAAAACACACAGACCCTTCCCATACAGGGGACTATGCGATATTGCTACCTTCATAAATGTGTAAACCTTGTCTTACCAAAAGCCTAGCAGTAGCATCAGAAAGCTATTTCAGAATCTGACTGCTTGGAAACACTCTTAATATTTCCAGCCTAAATTTATTGTGGTTGGTTTATTCCTATTTCTTGTTGTGCTAGTCTTGCTTATACCTAAAGATGCCCTTTTCCCTCCCAGTGTCCACGCTGTTTTGTCATTTCTAATAAAACAGGTTCTCCATTGCTCAGGTCATCCTGAGCATGCATTACCTGCATGCGATCCAGTTTATCTTTCTACTTGAAGGGTGCTCAGAATTGTATACGTTGTTTCCAGCTCAGATCTTGGTGGTGTCATTAACATCAGCTTTAACGATTCCCCATCTGTACTTAAAATTCTTCTGTTCATACCTCTGGGATTATAGCTGCCTTTTCCATGGCCAAGTCAGAATGTAGGTAACGCTTTCCTTCATTTTTCTGTTCCTGTGTCCACTGTCATCAGCTTCAAAGGATGGAGCACATAGTTTGTCGATTGCTTTGAGATCTTCAGATAAAAGGGAAAATGTGAGGAGAGTTTGTATTACAGCAGGACTTAAGGGCAAAGTACTGGCGTTGCTAGAATCTTTTTTCCAAACAATGCAAATCACTTTTCATCTTACTTTCTTTTATTGTAGCAACTGTCTTAAAAAACAAAAACCTACCTGTTTGAGAGTGTATTTTAGTGGCACAATACGGAAAATCAGGAAGGCAAAAGAGCAGCTACCTGTGGAGATAATAACCATGATCAAAAGGAGCTGTACTTGTAACTAAGGCAGGTGCTATTAAGTGTATCTGTGGCTCTGCTTTCCAGAATCTCTATGTGTGTTTCTCCTTTAGGAAAGGTTCTCTATTGGTCTTAGCCACTTCATTGATAATTACCAGACATTCTGTTATGTGATGTGAGATATCAGAGCTCACTCCTGTGATCATGCTGCTACTACATGTTCACTTGGACACTCAAATTACCACAGACAGGATCATGACTACTGTAAGTTTTTCTATATTAGGAGAGATATATACAAAGACATTGAACAAGCAGCATTGGTTGGCAGAGGTGCAGGGCCTTTGAGCATCTTTACAGGGAGCAGCTAGTGTATGACTCTATCTATTTGTGATAGGGTCTTCTACCAAAATTCCCTTCTCTGTTTCCATAGCTGATTTGAAAGAGTTACTGTTGGTAAGGTCCTTAAGGGTGCATTGTGAATGAGAACAAAGGCCAGGTCCAAGCCGTCTAATTGTGTGTTAGTGCTAAAGAGGTTAGCCCTCAGGCATGGTGAGTCTGTACTTAGTTAGCAAACAGCTGCTGCTATTCCAAATAGCTTGATATCAAACCCTGCACAAGCCATGACGCTTAGGAGAGCAGCAGCTCTCAGGACTCGGAGGTACACCCTGGTACTTCTGTTGCAGTAATTCTATTACTGCAACTGCCGTGGGATCTAAACCGGAATCAAAACCAGACAAGAAACCTCTAATTGGAAGAGACTGCAGTTGCTTTCAGGTTACAAGATTTAGGCTACACTGGAGAACTGGTAAGGTAGAATAATGCTGGTATACTCTCGACCACACTGCAGTAGTCAAATAGTGCTATTTATTTTGTGTTCTGCTTTATGAGGCAGTTGTTCATTAGTTAGTAAGCCTAAAGACCCACTGTTTTCCCTGGGAGCCTAGAGTATGCTAAGGAGCAGTGGGTGGTTTTGCTCTTTATGCATCATCAACAAAGTATAATAGCTGAAGCTACTTCAGGTGGGAGCCCCAAAAGCTTATTTTTCTGGACATGGGGCATGCCACATCCAGCTATTTCTGTGTATACCACTTAGGATGCTTCTGAATCACAGAACATTGTGAGTTCTACAGTTAAGGGATATTTCATTATTGTGCATGGCAGTAGTATGCTTTGTTTTGGACAGGGAGATTCCTGTATTGCTTTAGTTTAAAAGATCTGTCTTTTTTGTCTAAGCACTTGTGTTTGCTAATATACGAGGAATGCTTCATTCCAGTTTTTCTGAGTACATATTTTTCCTGTTTAGATGTATATAGCTGCCAAAAATTAAACCAGTTTAACTGTTAAAAAGAATCCTTTCCCAAATGTTAATGAAACTGTTTCTTCTTTGATAAGAGGGTAGGTCTTGCATGCCTGCACCGTGAAGAACATTAGGAAGCTGCTGCAGTAAATCAGATTTATTCATACTGAAGCATAGACTTTGTGTGTAGTAATGTTTGTGGACCAACTTAAACTCAGAACTTTCCCTGATTCTGTGGTTGGTTTTGTTACATTTCTTGCAGGATGGTGGTGACTGTTGCACTGCATGTTATGCCTCCAAACTTAATGGAGTTTGCCCCTCAAATGACTTCATAGGCTAGTACACTCCTCATAAACAAAGAATTGGTTAGAGAGAGTGATGTTTTCCTGTCAAAAAGCTACAGTGTCAAACAATATCAAACCTTTCAAGTGTTGCTTTGCAAAGAAAGACAAAGGAGAGAGAATGAGGAGCGTGTAATAACAAAACCAAACAAGTAAATCGTAAAACTGGTATGAATCTTAAGAACTGAAGTTCTTGCCTTAAAACGGTACATAAAATCCACAAGAGGTACTTTGCCCTGGTTTTGGTTGTTACCTACACAGTCTAATTATGAAGGAACCTAAATTCGGTGGTAACACCACAGCGTGAGGAGAATTAGAATCATCACTCACCCTATTGCAGTGAGGTAACAACTTTGACTTCAGCTTAGTTAGTCCTGCATCTTGTGGTGCAAGAACATGTTTTTGCAGTATGCCTTATGGCAGTAGAGTTTGGAGTTTCTTCCTGCCGTTGTGCTAGAAACACACATTTCTGGTGATCTTTCTGAATGATTATGCAGTCACTGTAATGCAATATCACCATCTGAAATCTCCTGTATGAGGTGCAGGTTGGATGCTATGAAACATTGCAGGTCTATGTATGGAGGAAGTATATGTATAGCCGTAACATATTTAATTAGGTGATCTAAATCCTCAATTCTTCCATCTAAGTTTTCATAGTAGATCAAAACTCATTCACTTTGTTTTGATTACACACCTCTCAGTTTAGGAGCAATGAAACAGATTTTTGCAGAGATGAGAAGGTTGAATGCAGTGAGTTGCTTCTGTTTTTGCAACGATATTAAACTGGCATATCCTCGGAGGACGAAATTCTGATCTTAGCTGCTGTGGATTTCAACTAGTACACCACCATCAGTTCGCCTGGATTTACTCCTGTCTTTTACTGGCGTGCATGAGAACAGCTAGAGCCTTTCTATATTAGATGTAACTCTGTTGCGGTTGTTTGTGCAATTTAAAATGGCTGAATGGCTGATGGCTCACCATTCATTTTCTGTATCAGGCAATCCGGGATTCTGTGGCATTCTAGTCACGATACGTAACAGAACCTCAAAGACAGATTATGCAGTCACAACGATGAAAATTGATTACTAAGCACTCAATGAGTCATCTGCCTCAGGAAGTAACTACTTCAATCTATTATTGTCGATGTCCTGATGGGTCAACCAGGACGTGAAAAGGAATTTGCATTAAATTGATTTGAGTGTTTTTTCTAGAAATAACATCACTCAATCAAAGGAAACATTCAGACAGAGCTAGGGAGAACTGGCTGAATTTGATTTGGGAAGGCAGAGCAGCAAGGGATGAGCAGGCTGATTCAGATAAAAATATAAATGGGATTTAGAGCACCATAAATCTCACATTACAGAATGAAGAGTTGGAACAATTCTTAACAATTTCTGCAATGCAGATTGGACTGCACATTTTGGAAATCCTTTATTTGCTTTTGGATCTGTGTGTGTATGTGTCTATATACACACATCACCCAGTTATGTGAATAGCGTGTTTATGCAAATAGTGTACTTATATATGCACTCACCAGAACAAGTTGCCATCAAGTAACATAACAATATGGCCAGTTTCCAGTTATCTTGGATGATTTCGCTGTATTGAGCTCATATGAAAACTGGAGAGTGGAATGTTTCTCTTCAAATATTTTTTTCTTCTCAGAGCTGAAGACTTTCAGAATGAGCAGCCCACCACTCAATAAAATTCAATAAGCGATAAATCATACTGAAATGTCACTTCCTTCTCATCAATCTTAGTCTTAAAGCAATTCATCCTCTCTCTCATGTTTGCAGTATGGTGTGGGTGTGCTGGCATCTTAAACTGTAGTGGGTTTCTGCTATCGAGTTATTCCCAATAGCTTTGTATCTTCTTCCAAGATCATTACTTACATCATTTGAGAGTCCAATTAAAATAACATATATTAAAGAACTCAATCCTTACTGTATACATGGTTTGTCACTTGTTCTCTTATTGATTTTATACAGTCAGTCTGTATGTCCATTCCAATAAGTTTTACCTGAGTAATGATTTTGTGATTTGGCCTAAGAAATTACAGCAAAATCTTAAAAAAAAATTATTAGTGACTTGATTTGCTTCAGTTTTTGGCTTTCCACCATGAGGCATTTATAAAGCTGTGGTAGCTGAGGGTGGATATTGTTATAACCGTTTCAGAGAGCCAGGCCTCTCAGAAATGTCTCAAGCTGGAACCCCCAAAATTGTGGCATTCACAGTCATTGTCACAGTTGAAACACACTGGCTTTAATAATTGAGGCTTAACTCTGAAACAGTGCAAGGGGGAAAAGGACAGAGAAGAATGATTGGAAAGGCATACGCTAATCCACTAGTGACACTGTACAAATATCAGGATGTGCAAGCACCAGCTCAGTGTGCTGGATACAGCAGGAGCAAAATCTCTCAAAGAATAGGGGAAGGACCACAACCACAATTCCCTCTGGCTAATCTATAAATGTCATCTCCTTCTTTAGTGGATTTAGCCTTATCCTGCCTGTTTCAGACAGGCACAAAGCAAGCAGAGAAACTGCTCTGTAAGGGAGGGAATTAGGGAGCTGCCCATTATTTCAGGCCAACAGCTCAAAAGACCAAATTATATCACAGTATTCATTAGAAACCTGAAGAGCACATAGAAGGTTTTGTTGTTTAAAGGGTTGTACCATCTGTATATGTTACACAATTAAATATTGAGGTTTTCCTTTCTGAGTCATGATGTACATATACTGAATATATAGAAATGTGCATTTTATTGAACAAAACCTATATTACTTTAGCAG